>MQRK01236846.1:0-12083 GCA_001938485.1 Girardia tigrina | reverse complement strand
TTTTGTGACCTGATGATGGGATTATTATTATCTCGAAACGCGTCGTCTTGTTTTTATCCCTATTATATAGATTTTACTTTGCAATGTATATATATATATATATATATATATATATATAGTAGGTATCCATAAAATTTAGATACATATTTTTGATGTCATTTTACTCAATCAGTTTTCTCTAATCTTTGCGCATTTACTCATTCTCGATGACAATAAATGATAATGTGAAAATTTGATCAAACCAGTAAATCAAAAAATTACTTTTGCAAAAAAAACGTTCTACGTTTTTCCTCAAATGTTTAAACTGTAATAATTAGAAATGTTTTGGTTTTTTTCCTTCCATACTTTTTAATCAATTTATTGTGTTATTAGTGACTATTTGATTGCAAAATGGAGTTTTAAAAATTTTGGTATTAAATTTTCCCTTCTACAAACGATTAAAATTGTTACTAATAACATAATAAATTGATTAATAAATGTAAAAGTAATTTTCCCTTCTACAAAAGAAAGCAAAATAAATTTTATTGGCCAAGTAGAGTTCTGTCCGCATAAAGAATGGATGTGGGGGGAAATCAAAAGATATTCATTAAATAACATTAAAAAGAATTTTAAAGACCAATTTATTTTTATGGCAATTTCAGTGTTTTATATCAACTTTTATGCTTTCTTTAATGCGTTATTAAAGACAATTTTCAAATATTTACAGTGGCCGATTCAATAATCTGCCCTTTAATTGAGATATTTAACGGAGTCATCGAGTCGTTATTACTATCGATTATTAATTGAATTAAGTGTGACTCAATAATCGATAATTAAATCTTTCTACATCGAAAAATTCGCATTAAAATACACCTTCGTCGTAGATATTCTTCGATAAATGTTGTTTCAATTCTTCATATTTTCCACTGTGTCCATTGACGACGATGGGAGATATTGTCAGATGTGATTGAGAAGGAAATGTCTTCAAATTGTTCGACCATTCAAAAGATGCGATTTCTGAATTGAAAATAAATAAATCAGCTGTTATAAAAAAATAAAATTTCACCATTAAAATTTTTTAATAAATATTTCAAGCTGTTCTCACAAGCCGAACAATTGATTGTGATATCGAAATTCAAATTCATTTCGGTTGAATTTTTGAATATTTAAACAAAATTATAATTTCATGATATAGCCATTTCATTTTAAATTGAGACTTTCAATTTAAATTGAGAATTTTTCATTTTAAATTGAGATTTTTTCATTTTGAATTGAGATTTTTATTTTGATTTGAGTTTTTTATTTTTATTAACGATTTTTGATTTAAATTGGAGATTTTCGATTTTGATTTTTTATTAAGATTGAAAATTTTGATTTAAATTCGGATTTTTCTGAAATCATTTTTATAATTTTTATGTTGATAATTTTATCAATTTTATCGTTTTTGTGTATATTGGTAAATTCTATTTTTAGTTTACAGTGAATATATATATATATATACAAATATTGTTATTGAGTATATTCTTTATTCATGTGTACCCCATACAATCTCACAAGAATGAGTATCGTCTAAATCAGAGGTGTCCAAACTACGGCCCGCGGGCCAAACCCGGCCCGCTAGGGGATTTTATCCGGCCCGCCAAATATTTTGAAAAATTATGTAAAATAAAAATGGCGTGGCTTGTCGGTAATAGATCTCGCACGGATAAAGAGCGCATTCGGTTAGAATGAGCACGATATTACGCACTAAAAAGTACATTTTGGCTACCTTATAATTCCAATCAAAAGACCGCGGGTTTGCAGATTTGTTGAACACATCGCCAATAAATTGTGTTGCCAGAAAAATTTTTTTTTAATTCGCACATTTACAATTCTTGGCCCCCGATAATGAATTTAAATACCAAACTGGCCCTCGTAGCAAAAAGTTTGGACACCTCTGGTATAAATGATAATTGCTGAATTAAAATATATCGTATATGGTTTATGTTTACACATTTTAATGTATACTTTATTAGTTTTATATAATTATTGTAATTAATATTATAAAATAATAATTATATTTTAAATTTATTTACTTACATATATTTTCATTATTTTTAAATCAAAATTATATTTAATTTGAAAGATATTTTTCAAATTTTATTTCTAATTTTTTAAATAATTAAATAATAATAGTAATGTAAACAGTTTTTATTACTCGTATATTGTATTGCATAAGTAATAAGTAATTTCAATACCCATATATACCCAGCATAAATATAATCTTAGTCATGGTTTTATGATATATATATAACAGAAACTTTTTTAATTTGAAAAATAATTTTAATCAACCTAAGTTTGTTTTCTAATTTTTCATTTTACGTATCAGCACGTCTAATTTATTTATAAAAAAATTATTTATCAATTGTTTTTAGCTAATAAAAGTAAAAAACTGAAATCAAAATAAAAATCACAATTTAAAATGAAAAAAATCTCAATTTAAAATGAAAAAATTTCATTTCAAATTGAAAAAGTCTCAATTTAAAATGAAATAGCTATATTGTGTCATTTTGTTTTTTTATTGACTTTGAAAAATTATATTTCGTCTGGAATTATAAATTATAAGTGTTATGTTGTTACTACAAAAATATTTATTGAAAAACAAAATTTTATGCATTCTAAAAATGGTTTTATTTTAAAAAGGAAAAATTATTTAATAATTCGAAATTTATTTAGTTGTGTTGTAAATAAAAACTAAATTTTTATCTGATTGCATGGTTGATGTTTTTTTATCGGACTGAGAAAAATATTGATAATCAGCTTGTTTTTATAAATTCACAATTTTTCGTCTGTCGATGAGATTAAATATCAAGAATCACCTGAAAATTTAAATTTATATAAAAAGGAGTTTTAACAATTTTTAAAATGATTATGGACTCTCTGAGGATTGCATTTATTTCTTTTTCAAAGAAGTTTAAAAGTAGATTAATAAAAAACTAAATAATTTTCTTCGTTAACTGATAATTCTAAAAGAATTTTCCAACATTCAAATTACAAAATAATTTGAATCTGTCACAAATTTTTTGAATATTAAAATACAGGAGATCTTATTAAGAATACTTTGGATCCATTAAAATAATTATAAATAGAAATATGTTATTATAAATACTTACATACATCTAATTATCCTCACATCATTCCTCTTTAAAAGGTTTCAACCATTCTATATTTCTACATACAGCTCGACCTGATTTATTTATCAACACTACGGTCATGTCTTTTAAGAGTAATTTTGTATAGTCCTTCATATCGATCTGTACCCTTAGTCTATTTTCTATCTTAACAAGCACGGTATCACCTTCGCTGTTGTTTTCCATCCGACAATTTTTTTATTTCCATTTTTCTTACACATTCGATTACTTTTTTATTATCTAAATCATATTGACGAGAGCCATCCTAAGTTATACGCTTCCGTAAAATCACTTCCGTAGGACTGAATTCTATTGTACTTTGTTTTGACGCATTAATACTGAACTCAATTTCTTGTAAAATTTCCACCCGTTTTATCTTTCTGCTTTATTGTAATGCGGCGTTTATTGCATCTCGTACCGTTCGAAACTGACGTTCTATTATTCCGTTTGCACTGGGATGATATGGACTTTAGAAACTTAAGTTTAATCAACATGGATTTTGTAAAATCTGTAAATGCTTTTGATTCAAAAACCTTCCCATGTTCTACATGGAGGTATGCAGGAGACCCGAATCTAAATATGCAACGTTTCAAAATCGCATTGATGACTGATATTGCTTTTTGGTTGCTCACTGCAGTCAAACTTATATATCTAATGAACCCATCAATTATTCCCAGAATATATTTCTTCCTATTTATTACATGCATCGGTTCACCAAAATCCACGTAAACATCATCAAAGGGAAAAGATGATTTTAGCGAATTAGTCTCTTCTTTTGTTGGTACTGTATAAGTTTATGCTTTCTGATATGAACTAAAACTGAGCACTACCAATTCTAACATTTTTTACAAATCTTCCATTGCTTATTTCTCTTTCATAAAAGAGTATGTTTTCTTTCTCCGGCATAACATAACCTATAAAAAATTAAATGCATTCTTTTCTCATCGTTTGTGGAATCCAAATTCGTCCATTCAATTTTCGAACACATCCTGACTCGATTCTGAATTTTGGATTGTTCTGTGAGCTTATTTCCTCCAATATTTCCGGTCTTTCCTTGTTGTTTTGATATTTTGCTGATATTTGATATTTTTTGTTTATATTTTGCTTCCTTGGACCTCTACATCCTATGAGAGTTCTCCCTCACTGTGGATATTCGACCCCACATGTGGGCATTCTACCTCACTTTCAATTATATTATATAAAAAACATGAATATATTACACTTTACACAATTTTGAACTTACTGATTTTGCACAGTTACACATATGTAGTATTGATTAGCACAATGCAGCCTAAGCAGCACAAGTGCAGACGAGTGCATTATTGATTTTTGCACTTATTATGTAATTTTGGTGGCTTTTACATATTTTAGATGATTTTTAAGGTGTTTTCCATAGGTTTTAAGGTAACGATGATGGTTTCTAAGGTGTTTTCGATTGTATTTATATATAATATTAAAATGTTATGTATCATGGTTTCGGTAACCAAGGTACTTTTGATGGTTAATGAGGTACATTAGGTGATTCATGAGGTATTGTTTGATGGTAAATAACATACATATATCATAGGGGTTTCATATATGTACGAAAAAATCGATTTTTAAGCACTTAAGAATTTCAGAAATATTCGAAAAAATCAATTTTCCAACACTTTTTTGAAAATATTGATATGGAATCTGAATGTACGTATATGGGTTTATATTCAAGTGCATGAGCACTTTATTGATATTCTGCTTCCCTATGCCTCTAAAATCGATGTGCATTTTGTGTACATTTGCATATTATGTTAAATATAGGAAAAATTAATCAATATATGAAAATTCTAATTGCACATTTAGTTAGAGAATCAAAATGTGCATCAAACACATTATATCGATATTTGATACTAGTACTTTTAAAAAAAATTTATTTATTGATTTTGCACTTTTGCACATGTGCAGCTTGAAAAGCACAGTGCTAGCACATTAAAAATGTGCGGCACAATATGCACTATCGATTTGCACATCTGGGCACTGTGCAGCGATCGATTAGCATTTTTTTCTACGGTTGCTATGGAAAAAAGTTTTTTAACTTTTTACGCACCTTGGTTGTTTGAATTCGACTATAGATTTTACTTTATCTGGATCTGTTTTAAATGCCTTTTCCTTTAATGATATGTCCTAAAAAACGACGCTCTTGTCTGAACAACTTACATTTTCCTAGATTTATCTTTAATCCAGCGGTATGTATTCTTGAAAATAACATCTTTAATCTCATAAGATGCTCTGCTTCTGCATCTGAAAATACTAAAATGTCGTCCAAATATACTAAAGCTTCTTTCCATATCATTTTTCCCAATATGTCGTTCATCATTCATTGGAAAGTTGCTAGTGCTGTGGCAATATCAAATGTCATTCTTGTAAAGCAAAATTGTCCCGATCTCGTTGAGAATAAAGTTTTCAACTTTGAAAAGTCCTCAAATTTTACTTGGTAATAAGCATTATCAAAATCAAAAGAGATTAACCATTTCATTCCTCTTAGTAAGTTTTACATTTCATCTATATTTGGTATTGAAAATGCTGGTCTTTCTGTAACTTGATTTAGTAATCAGAAATCTCAGAAAACTCAATCTAATCTCGTTTTAATCTTTTTTCCATAGGCACACCATTGATATGTTCCACGGGACAAACATTTTTCAATAATACAATTTTCTTCTAAATTCGTGATTGCCTTTTTCAATATGAAGTTCTAAATGTACTGATTGTCTCCGGGGTTTTTGTAAAATTGGTTCACCTTTTGTTTTAATTTCATGTTTTATCAAAGAAGTTTTCCTAGTATCCCATTTTCCAGCCATAAAAATACTTTTATATTTCTCGACGATTCTAAATATATCAGTATCCTCTTTTAAATTCAATTTTTCTTTATCATTTGCAAGTTTCGGGGAATTTCCATAGATATTTTTGTCAATATAATGATTAATACACAAATTTCAACATCCGTTAACTCTTTTATTTTATCATCTTCATCAGACTTAAATCTCCAATGAAGTTCCAAACCTATTCATCTAATTAAATTTATTCCAAAAAATGATTACTGGGTATACTTTTTCAGCAACATAAAATATTTGATTTCTTCATTTGATATTTCTTCATTTGACATTTATTATGAAAATTCCAATAATCTCCATACCACTCCCATTTGCACATATAACTTTTAACTGATGTTATTATTTCCCTACTTACTGCGAAGTTTAATTTTCGTACATAAAATATATTGAAAACAAAACTTATCCATTGAAAAATATATTTAGGGACAATATATGTAATCGATTGCATGAAATCACGCTAATCAAAAATTCTCAATAAGCTGGTTGAGAATTTTTGATTAGCGTGATTTCAAGTAATCGATTACATAATCATCATTTTTGTATTTATATACAGGTGAATTGATTATTAATTAGTGATCTGAAGATGATGGTTGATCCGTCGAAATATATTGTCTCTAAATATATTCTTCAATGAATGAGTTTTGATTTCAATAAAAAGTCATCATCAGGATTTCATTTTATCAATAAAATATATTGATTATATATTTAAGTATGCTTTATATTCATAATTATTCTTAATATTGATTTGTGTTTGTGTTCTGTCATCAAAGAATTGAATTCTTATTATTTTTGACGTGTTAATTTTTGTTATTTGAAAATAAAGTTTCATAAAAGAATTTGTGTTCATTATTTATATATTTATGTTGGAAGTCCTTACTGATTAATTAGAGTCAGATTAAAGATTAAAGATTTGTGTTTTAAAAATGTAAATATTTAAGATCAAAGATTTTAATACCCGATATATTCATTATTATTTGTGAAATGTTAATAAATATTTATATTAATATTAAATTTTTGATTTGGAATTTTTTTTAATTTTTAAAAATATAATTAAATTTATTACAAACTGATTTTTTTCTTTTCAATTAGATTTTTTCAACAAATATTTTTTTAATATATTTATTAATTTCAATAAATAATTGGAATATCGCTTTTATTATAACGAAAATCGTACAACTTTTCATTTATATTTAAGGGAAAATAAATGCAAAATATTTCTCATTCGAAACAAGATTTCTAGATAAAAGAATAAAGCTTGTCTTGCGTTTGCTAAAGAAATAATTAAGTTTCTTTGTTTTGTTACAATTGTGCTATTTAATAAAACAAAAGATTTTGAAAAAAGAGTTTCTTTGTTGCATTTGTAATTTAATTCATCATTTTAACATAATTTATTATTCGAAGTTTTACAGTAAAATAATCGAAAGAAATTGTCATCGTTTATTTCGCCTTTTATTTATCATATATAGTTTATTTTATATTTTTCATATAATTTTTATTATAAATAAAAATATTTTTTTCTTAAATTTACAAAGACATTAAAAAGATAAAGAAATAAATTATTAGAAAATAAAATCAAATTATAAATTTTGCGAAAAGCAATTATGTTTTTATAATTACAATTTAAATAATTAAATAATGGTAATTTAAATAAATATAATGTCAGCATTATTTGTTTAATTAATATTATTATTAAATTAACCTAAAATTTTGTTATCATATTTTATTTATAATTTAATTTCATTTATTTCAAAAATATTAATGTTAGGATCTCGGGCGAACTCAAAAATGTTTTGTAAAAAAGGATTTGTTTAATGAAATATTATTGAAGTTTTAGTTATGTAAAAATTAATTTCTAGAATAATTAATTTTTCGTAAAGTGTTTTTTTTAAATGAAATTTAATAAAACATTGAAGTATTGAAATCAACATTTCAAAAATTTTATATTTAATGGTTGAGTTAGAAAAGTTTAAATTCCTGAAAGGGTAAACATAAAAATATAATTAGCGAATCTATTTAAATATGAAACTGAAAAATAAATTACATTGCTGAACAATAGTTTAAGAAAATTAATTTATAACAGAAGTTACGAAATTATGAATAAATAAAAAATATATTGGGATTTAATTTTCTTTAAAAAATTTTTTTAAGTTATAATTTATTATAATTAAAAGTATAAAAACTTTAATTAGCTAAAATTATATTCCGTGGCGGACTGGCTACTTATTCTCAGGGTTGCTGATGTACCTCAGGGGCCCGTAATTGCATGCAGGGTCACGAATTCTTTCTAAACAAATTTTACTTTTATGTTAAATTTACGTGAAAAATGATTTTTGTGCACAATATGGTAGTGACATACCAACATTGTAATATCATTTGAATACCCATTAAAAAGATAATGATTAGATATTGTTGAATAATTATTGAATAATTGATTATTGTTTATTTAAATAAATTGTTTTCATAAAGTACAAATCAATAGGTATTAACTAAAATATATATTTTTATTATTTTTATTCTCCATAGGGTCCGGATCCCTAACATTTGGAAAGGGTCCGGGTTGCTAACGCATCTTTTTATATAAATATTTAAATTTCAAATAGGATATCTGGTTGCTCTAAAAATGAAACAATGTTCCTCAGGAATTTGTTTAAAAAATGATTGTTTGGAAGAAATAACATTTTGCGAGTTAATGAACATTGCTTTTATTCTTGAACCCAATTTAATAAAATTTATTTCTTCAATAACCATAATATTAAAGCGAATTACTGTCTATTTATTGAGCCATGTCATATTGTATTGAAATATATTTTATTGATTTAACATAGTGAAAGTCGAAGAAACTTTCGAGTTACGAGTTATTATTTCCCAATTCACGAGATGCTTCGTGATTATCAGAACATCATCAGGTGGATCGTCCATTGATGATAGCACTGATTTATAAAATAATTACTAAAAAAATAGCTAAACCCAGCTTTAAAATATTTTATTTATTTAGAAAATATAAAAAATGTTGAAATACATAACATCTTTGGATGTTTAAATTTTGAATTTATTAATTTTATGAATTTGAAATATTCTTTTTTATTAGTGTCTTGGCCAGTCCCCGAATTGCCCGAGTACCAGATCATGACAGCAGTAGCGCACAGTGATTCGAGAGATGGTGGCTCGAATTTAGTGTGTTAGGCCCATTTTAGTATGAATCTTTTGGGATTCACCATGTTCTCTTTTTTATAACTGTGAAGATTCTCCGTTTTTAAATGATTTCATAATTCAAATAATATGAGATTAATCTCGGTCATTTTTCTTTCATGAATCGCTATATCTTTCGTCACGAGGTTTTGAATTCCAGGAAAAAATATATTGTTAATTATTTTTCTTATCAAGTCAAACTTGAATTTTAATTCTAATTTAAAAATAGAATTCTAAAGTCTCAATATTTATTTTATACTCAAAATTTGTCCCCAGAAAATAATATCGAAATTTATCATAGACAATAATGTATATTTTAAAAATGCTCTCAAATGCAAGTAAACAATGATATGAAAATCGATCTTAGAGTTACTATCTAATGAGACAACTTTCACCATCATAATTCAGAAAAGATATCCCATGGATTTTTCATAAACAATGCATTGATTGATCGAATGGATGATTCGGAAATTGATATAACAATAATAAACATAACAATTTAATTTGAATCCCGAACAATTAGTTTTTTAACATGCATGATGATGCGACCCTTCTGTTAACACCAATAAATGCGATTACATTTTCCTATTATTAGGTTCGTGATTAAAATTCGAAGTCATAATTTTGTAAACTTTATTTCTACTACAATTTTCATTATTGAAACAAATTTATGAGAAACAAAACTTTAATAACATAATCCAGATCTCAAAATTCTAAATATAAATAATAATATCGATAAATATACAAATATGTTATTTTATTCAATTTTGTATAAATCATATTTTGTTTTTGCTTTATTAATTTTTTACAATGCTTATTAATTGAAATATAAATTTAGATTTTTAAAAATATTTTTAAAATTCAATTCTTAAATGTTTTTTTTGATTTTAATCATTCGATGATAAATTATTTTTTAATGAAAACCTTTTATTTGTTTTTAATAAAAATTGCATTCTTTTTAAAATTTATTTTTCTTAATATTGATTTTATACATTAAAAAGTATAATGATTTCATTTTAAATAGTGTTACAAAATATATCAATATCTTCTTTACAATATTCTTTAACTTCGAAGATGATATTTAATTGTGAATTTTTTAAAACTTCATTTTTATTAAAATTTGTCCCAATTTAATTAAAATATTATCATTACTCTAAAATTTTTTTAAAAAACTTATTTCATTTTAATTAGTAATATACCATCTGTGAACTATAATTTTTATAAAAATTATTTCGATTTAATTTGTAGAAATGTTACTATAAAATATTTTTTTAAAAAATCTTATTTATTTTAATTAGTAAATATATTATTTATAACTTAGATTATTATTTTAAAGAATTATATCATTTTAATTAATCGACATTATTTTTACTTTATCTAAAATATAAATATGATTTTTAAAAATATCAAAAATTTAAAGTTCACCAAAAGGAACCCCAACACACCTATAATAAATGGTTGCTACTTTTATTCTTCAACTTTTCTTACTTATTTTTTATTATCCACTTTTTTATTTCAGTTTATTTTATTCGTACTTGATTTACTTTAAAATAAAAAAATATAATTAATAAATATATTAATATATAAATATATAATTTAAAAAAGTTTTATTTTTCCAATAATTTTCAATTAAATTATTTTCATTAAAACACTGAATTAGGTGAAATAATTAAATTAAGTCAATTACAAATAATATTAAAACAATTTATTTTAAATTAAATTCTATGTTTTTTTCGCATGCGTAAACTCAGAGGAAGTAGAAAAAAACATATTTTAATTAAAACCTTTATTGAAAAATTCATATATATTTTATAAGTAAATAATTGTATTTAAAAATATTATTTTTTTATATTTATGTTTTAAGGCCGAACAGAAATAAATAGAATATTATTTAAGTGAATTTAATTTGCCTAAAATCTCTTCAAAATTTAACATTGACTAAATTGAACGAAAATTTGATTTTCTTATAATAATATACAATTTTTATTATTAGTTTGTCAAGTATGAAATTTATAGGCATGATTAAAATAAATTCAAACAGTTATAATTTGACAAGGACTTGCCTTTTTGTTGCTCAGTTTTTTTTTGTTTGATTGATACATATCTTGACTATTAAACATATCAATAAAATTAATTAAAATTATTGATAACTTGTTTTAATAATAAGTAATAATCAGCAGGTATAATCCATTATAACTTCATGAAACCTAGTACGTCGATCACAATAGATGCCTACTGCAACCAGTTGAAAGATAATATGCCGAAACTCAACGAAAAACAGCCGGATTTGGTAAACAGGTTGATTA
Source organism: Girardia tigrina (assembly GCA_001938485.1). Lineage (NCBI taxonomy): Eukaryota > Metazoa > Platyhelminthes > Tricladida > Dugesiidae > Girardia > Girardia tigrina. Next base: position 575 of record MQRK01236846.1, on the reverse strand, counting down.
TTATCTTTCTCTACGACAATGTAAACCCCACACGGCACTTAAAACCGTGACTAAACTACAGAAACTAGAGTTAGAACTTCTGCATAATCCTCAATACTCACAAAACCTAACCCCAGTTGACTACCATTTCTTCTTCAATTTGAACAACTTTTTAATAGGAAAAAAATCATTTCCGAGGATTTCGTAAAAATTGACTTCCAGGAAAATATAGATTCTGGCCCACCAAATTTTTATGCAAATAACCTCAACAAGCTGCAGTTCAAATGGCAATAAAGCGTCGATAATGTAAGTGCATACATTGGTGAATGTCAAAGAAATTTGTTTTGGAAATTATCAATAAACTTTGACAACAAATTTGTACAACAAATTTCATACTTCACGACCTGATATATAGTTGTGGCCAAATTTTTTCAACTTTTTTAAAATATTAAATATTTTTTAAAGTTAATAAGATACAATGAAATCATCAAGTGTAATTAAGTAAGACCCAAATATTTATATTGTGACACATTTATTTTGTAACATTTACTAAACAAACTGAATTCAAACATAAAAGTAAAATTTATTAAAATTCA
>MQRK01236845.1:17055-32277 GCA_001938485.1 Girardia tigrina | reverse complement strand
AGGTGCCGCCGAAGGTACATTTTTCCCCTACTGCCACATATCTCTATTCGTAGCCTCTTTTCTCAGACATTCCATGTTCAATCCACTCCATTCTTTTAAATCGTCTGTGCATTTTCTCTTTGGTCTTCTCTTCGACTTTCTTCTTCTACTCTTCCTTCAATCATAACCTTTGCTAGTGCTTGTTTTCCTATCTGATGTCCATAGAATTTCAGCTTCCTTCTCTTGATGATCTCTTCTATCGATTCCGGTCTTTTATCGAGTATTTCTGTCATTCTCCTCCAGACAAAGTCGTTGGTCTTCTTTTTCACGTCATCTTCAACATTCTCCTGTAGCACTTCATTTCAAACGCTTTAAGTCTGTCCATGCTCTTCTGATTTATTGTCCAACTCTAGCATCTATAGAGGAGTGTTACCCAGACTTATTGATCTTAATTCTGTTCTTCAGATGGATTTTTTTAAGTTAAAAACTGTGCTAAACTTAATCATTGCACTTGTTGCAATACCAGTCCGGTTTATGATTTCTTCTTATGTTCCCCCATTCTATGTGATAGTAGAGTCTAAGTATTTGAAACTCTTAACTTGTTCCAGCGTTTCCCCTTCAATGTTGATCTCCTTTTTATGCTCGTCGTTAGGCTTTCTGAAACCATTAGTTGCTTTTTTCTCAGCTGAAAGATAAATTAATATTATTGATAAATAATGTGATTAAAGTTTTTTTAAAAAATTGATAAAGAATATGTTTCGTTTTCTACAATAATCAGTATCTATTAAAAACATTCTTTTTTCAAGATATCAGATTCTTTAGAAATATTGAAAGTATAAACATTGTTTCAATGATATCCAAATTCCAAAGTTTTCTCTCCTATAAATAAAAAACGGTATGTGTATTACAAGATAATCTAAATTAATGGTTGCGGCTAATACTTTTTGGGTTACCCAATATTTAACTAAAATACTCACTATACAATAATATTTAATTTTTTTAATTATATTTGTAAAATATTTTTATTATTTGTAAAATTCATTCAATTGATGATTATGATGTAAGAAAATATGGAGCGATATAATATCAGATTGGCAAAAAGTTTGATTCAATTATTTTTCAAAAATAATAATTATTTATAACCTCATTATACCCTCATTTCATGTCATAGAAACAGGCAAGTTTTTCACTTTATTTTTTAGGTTTTAATCTTGAAATATTGTTACATTAAATATTGCAATACAATATTGTTTGAGAATTTAAAATAAAAAGAAAGTAAACTAGTAAATCAAAAAATTAAATTTTTTATATCAATTCTTTATGCAACAGAACTCTACTTTGCCAAAAAAGATTTTAAAGTTTAAAAAATTTCGATCATAAAAAACAAAAAATTAATATAAACTACTTATAATTTATAAATAGATATCTTGCAATTAATATTTTTCGATAACTCCGAATTTTCCGTTTTTTTCCCATTTTGGGATCTTAAAAAAATTTTTCGATCAAATTTTTACATAATCATTTATTGTCATCGAGAATGAGTAAATGTGCAAAGTTTGAAGAAAATCGATTAAGTAAAAAGCCTTCAAAAACAGGTTTCTAAATTCCATGGATTTATATATATATATACCTATATAGAAAGTAAATTAATAAAAAGAATGGAAAAACAGAATTTGAAATCCTCCATATATATTGAATTTATAAATATTAAACCCTTAATATATTCAATAAAAAATCTTAATTTTTAATTTTAATAAATGAAATTTCTTTGCTGTGAAAATTATTTTTCTAAAATAACTATTGAAATTATAAATATTTTTCATAAATATTCAAGTTAAATATAAAATTGGAATAACTTTCAAATAAATTGGAATAAATTGAACAAGAAAACTGATTATATATAGTTTTACATACATAAATTGGTATCTTTATAAAATAAATAATTTTTAAAAGGAGATATTATTAATTTATTTATACCTAAGGAGTCATTTGAGAATGATGTGAGATCATCCCTCTTCTCTGGAATGTGTTGCCAGATAAATTGTCTTTAGAATGGATGAAAAAATATGAGTGATTGATTGACTTTGATCAAAAAATAATTTATTTTTAATTAAAATGTTGTTTTAATTGGTATTTATAACTTTCGAAATTAAAATGCTTACACGGTCTGTTATAAAATCATAATCAAGATAATCTCATTTTAATGGGTTTTACGAGTGTAACATATGCAACTATAAAATTTCATCATAAATGTGATTAAAATTGAACTTCTAGCAAAATATAAAAATAATTTTACAGGACTTTGACTTTTTATTTAAAATAAACTATCAATTCTCGAGAAATACAAAGCGTAATTTTAAAATATTAAAAAGATATTAATGTCAATAATTATTTTAATAATACTTAAAAAAATATCGAAAAAAACGTCGAAAAAAGATTTATTAATAATAAATAAAACCAGCCAGTTCCAAAATATATGTTTCTGGATTTCTATTGGCTCTGTCTATTTAAAAACCTATTCATTTGTCGTTAAAAACCACATATATTTTTTTCTCCTAATGGTTTCACCATTCGTCAGCATAAGGAATTTTCGAAAACACGATCTTTCTTCAAATTATACTTTCTGCCTAAAATTTTTATGTGTTTAATTCAAAATATAAATTCAGAAAGTAAGGTTTAGGCTTTTAATCTTCTTTGTAAAATTTTAATTATAAGCTGTGAATAAAAAATACTCCCTCTGTTCCGAAATATTGTTTACATATTACCATAACTTTTTGTTCCAAAATAATGTTTACATTTCCAAACTTTTACAGCTAAGAAGTAAATCATACTGAAAAGCATTTATAATCATTATTGAAACGAATTTTAATACTCCATTATTTACAATATGTTATTTAAGATGAGGGGTCAGTATTCATATTTACAGGGTCTGCTCATCAATATTTTGCCGTTCCATGAGAATCACTACTGGTCTGCACATTAGAGATGCTGGTAGAGTACCATTGTTGTGAAGCTTTGCTTTGCCGATATGCGACAACTTATAATTATTCCCCCCTTCGCAAGCATCGTCTCCTCCATGCATTGCTGAAGTGTTAAAAATACATTGTCCAGCTTATCTGGGTCTCGATGGTCTTCAGAGATTGTTGATGTTGAATGGATTGAATGGCATTGAAGAACCCGAGATCCAATACGTTCATGTCGGACTATTAGGTGGTTGGTTTTTAAACATAATAGAAAACCCATCTCTTGATCCCTCTTCCAATATATATGGATTATCTTTTTTGAAATGTGGTTTCGCATTGTCTTGTTGAACGTAAATGACATTATTTGATTGGGGAAGCTTTGCCCTGATCGCTGGAAGCACATTTTGCACAATCTTTTTTTACATTCCTGCGCATTGATCGATTCAATACTTTTTGTGACGTAAGTACCCTTTGTTCGGTTCTTACTACTTCTTTTGGCTGCCTCTTTATACACAAACAGCCAGATGCCAATCTTACCATTAAAATAATCCTCAGAACCAGCATCGCTTGACGTGCTAGATCGTTATCTATCCTGATAATCTGAAAGATTTATCCCAAATGTAAACATTATTTCGGAACAGAGGGAGTATATATTTTTAAAATAATATCACGTTTTATTTTATATTAATCGAAAAATATATCAATCACCTAGATTCATCAATATAAATATAAAAAAATAAAACATCATATGATTTCATAAATTTTAAATTAAAATATAATTGTTTTGAGACAAAATGTAACTTTATTGAAATCTAAATGTAATCTAAAAACGGTTAAGTTGAAATAAATAAAATGTTATTATAATTTTAATTTTTTGAAAATGTATTTTAATTGAAATGAAAATGTGCGTTAAATGTTAATTAAAAATGTAATGGTGTTAAAATGAAAATGTAAAATAAAATGGAAATTTAATAAAAGATGAAATTTTGTATCATGATTATGGGGAATTCTGAATTCGTACCCAGTAAATTCGTATAGAGTAAGTTCATTTTCATTTTCGGTGATCAAAAAAATAATTTAAGTATATTTAGAAATTTCATTAACTTATTTATTCATTTATTCACTTAAGTATTATTTAATAACGCATTATTTCATTTAATGTTTTATTAAAAAAGTTTTTTCAATGTTTTAACATTTCGAAGTTTTTTTTCGGCGTTTTAACGTGGTACCATTTTTAGAATAGTCATCTTCTATATTAATTTATTGTCAACATCATTGTTGACGGACTTTACATTTACGGGTGGAAATCAAAGTTGTGCTTTTGGGAAACCTTGGAATTATCTCTTAAAGAATTCTTCTTTTAAATATGGATGTGCTGAAATCAATGGGAGTAGTAGTATGGAAATTGTGTTGTATGTTATTGATGACTTTCACCTATTTTCTAAACTTTAAAAAATATAACTCGTTAGTACTTCATTTGATCTTTGCATAGTTTTGCTTTGCTGGATGGTTTTCTTCAATGCTGAAATCTTTTGGTTAGAATAATCCTCAAAATCATAGTGATATATATATATATATATATATATATATATATATCTTTTAATTTTAATAACGAAGATATTATCCGACAATATATTAAAATGTTTTTAAAAAAAGTTATGAAATTATCACAATTTATAAAAATCATTATTATTTCGTGAAATATCCTCTTTACCAAAGTCATATCAGTTTGAGATCAATTTTCTCCATTGAAATTAATTTAATGTTTTTCTCTTATTATTATTATTTTCTATAAAATAATTCAGTAAGTTCTAATTATTACCTTCTAATTATCTTATTTTCTTCTTTTAAGAAAAAACTCAGAAAGTCTTAGACATCCTAAAACCTAAATACTTTCCTCGTGCTTAATGAATTAGTTTAATCCCATGAAATCTAACCATTCAGATTAGTCATTCGCTCGCCCATTTCATTATAAAAATTTGTAATGTTTTTTTTACTATTCGATTCGATTATTTAGACCTTCATATTCCTTACTGTGTATTCATATGAATTTATTTTTCTTTTCTTCAAATAAATATAAGGACATTACACTAAAAGAATAATAAACAGAGTTTTAATCATGAAATATGATTAAAATTGTAATTTATCAAATTATACTAAATACTTTTTTTACAAAATATAACAATTTTCGAAAAATTAAAAGGTATAATTTCATTAAATTCTGATCTATTTGTATGTAAAATTATATGAAAGTTGTAATATATCATTTTTTCTTTTATTTCTTTTGAGTAGATATTCTTGTTAGAGACATGTTTTTGTAAATTAGGTATTTCTTAACAATTCGTTGAAGCTATAACATAAACAGAAAAAAATCATTTTTAACTATTAAAAAAGTATTATGTTATTATTTTAGTCTGAATAATAATTGTTATTTTAACATTGAAATTATCAAAATAGTAGAAATGTTATCTACAAAGGAAATATTGAAATAAAAATGTTTTGATTTATCGAAGAACAAATAAAATATTGTGTACATTATTTTTTGGTGCTTCTTGCTTCTTGATCATATCTGTACACGCGTTTTAAATCTGCCGATTTTCCGCTAAATCTTACTTGTATATTTTTCGAGATTCAGTGGAAAATAATATATTTAGATATTATATAATATAAATAATAAATTAATTATATAGCATTTCAAATATAATTTTAGAATGTGCAATTATAATTTCAGAATTATCACACATTTTTTGTGATATTTAGAAAATTCGATTAAAGTGAAAGCCAACAAAGTTGATATCAAAAGATAAAAAATGATGTTGTTGTCAAAGTCTGTTGCCAAATACATCAAGATAAACTATAAAGCTGTCTTCTTAATATTTTATCTTTCTAATAAAGTCTGGGAGAAAGGAAACACTGCTAAAAACAGAAAACTTTATTAATATGACGGATGAGGTTCTTTCTTTTCTTGAGAGCGTTTTTAGTGGGATCTGACAATAACCACCAAAAAAATCCAAATGAAATGCACTTAATCCTTGAGAATGAGTCTGGCAATAGAAAATGTACTAAAAACACTTTATTGATCAAAGTTACCATAAAAAATCAAATCTGCTTCTTAATAAGATAAATTACAAGGAAAATTTGAATCTCTGGCATATATATTCATCTGATTTTCCTAATAGCTCATCCATTGACGATTCCAAGAAATCTTCGTTAATAGGTCCGTGTTCCACCTCCGTTAGAGGGACCGATGTGACATTACTGTTTATGAATCCCCATTGATTCCCCCCCAAAAATGGATATGAATCGTGATTCTGCATCAATCAGTCGTGTACCTTAAATCGTATACTTAAATTTTTCTAAAAATAAATAAGTGATATCTGAAAAATCTGAAATGTTGTTTGAAATGAAAATTTATAATTTCATAGTTGTATATTTTAAATAATTCATTTTGATATTTATTTATTATTCTAAGTCAAAGTTTATATTTTACTTGTGTAATAGTCATATTCAAATAAAAGCATTTGTGTAATTAGTATATCTCAATGTCGACGAACCACTGCTGTCAACTAACACGAGTTATTCTGAGGACGAAGATTCTTTACCGCCGCTTCCTCGCAAAGCGATTGTTGATGATATTCGGACAATGATAAAAGTGTTAGAAGAATCTCTGAAAGATGGTTCTGCAGTACATGCATTTGAGGTTTGTTTTGAAAGATATCTTTAAAAAGTTAGATCAAGAATTTTATTATTGGTAGAATATATGTAGTATTATTAAAATTCGAAAAATAATTTTTGATTTTATTTTTTAATCAATTTAAATTAAATATAATCTCAAAAAACTGACATGTTTTACAAGTTGAACTAGGAACTTATCAACAATTTTTTTAAATTTTGAACCCTGATATTTTGCCATAGTCAATTTTACTTTATATTTAAAATATTTAATATTTTTAATCATTAGAGTACTTTTATCTTTTGGAATTATATTTACAAAATTTTTTATATCAGACGATTGCAAAATTTTTGTGCTTAATCTTTCTATATCTTATAAACATTATTTCAGGATAATTATTATGTTTCTTTGAGGATCAAATTGTGTAGCTTCGATACTCTCCTAAATTACTTAGAATTCAATCATCCTTTAAAATTGCTGAATCAAGGAAAACTTGAAAGTTTTTAATTGCAAATTCGTTTTAAGAATTCAATTAACACCCCCATAATAAATTTCATGTCAGATGTTTTTCTACTTGAGAAGGTCGGTTTTTGACCACTGATTGATACATTATTTTCATAGAAATTACTTTTGGCGAATTTACTTTTATGATTTAGAATTTAATATTGGGTTGGTCAAAAAGTCATTGCGTTTTTGAGTATGTCCTAATAAAAAGCTTGAAATATAAAACGATGTGATAAAATTTAAATTCAATTATATATTCTGAAACCTTAATTTTCAGACTATGTTTATACAAAATATTAATGGATTTTGTTTTAATTTATTACTTTACCGCCAATTCGAAATGGAAAATCAAAATGAGCATATTCGTCATGTTTTGTTGCATTATTTTCGCAAAGGGAAAACCGCTGTGCAAGCTCATAAGAAGATATGTTTTGTATATGGTAGTGACTCCTTAAAACTGCAACAGTGTCAATACTGGTTTTTTTAATTTTTTGTTCTGAAAAATTACATCTGAAAGATGCACCACGCTCCGGTCGACCAGTTGAAGTTGATGGCGACAAAATAACAGCTCTGATCAAATCTAATCCACATATGACAACAAGAGAAGTTGCAGAGACTCTAGAAATATCAAAATCAAGTGTTGGAAGTCATTTAAAGAAACTTGGATTCGTCAGTAAACTCGATATGTGGTTACCACATGAACTGAAAGGAATTCATTTGATGAAACGTATAGACATTTGCGATTCCCTTTTGAAGCGAAAACAAAGAGATCTATTTTTGAAGCGCTTGATTACGGGTGACGAAAAATGGATTGTTTACAACAATGTGGAACGCTGACGATCGTAGATAAAACGTGGTGAGCCTGCCAAAACGATCCAAAAAGCAGAAATTCACTAAAAGAAGGTTATGCTTTCCGTCTGGTGGTATTTTAAAGGAATTGTGTTTTTTGAACTTCTTCCGAGGAATGAAACCATCAATTCAGACAGATATTGTGGTCAGCTGGAGAAATTGGCTCATTCAATTCAACTGGAACGTCCTGAATTGGCAAATCGAAAAGGAGTTGTAATTCAGCATGATAACGCAAGACCGCATACAAGTTTGACCACTCGCCAGAAACTCTTATCCCTGGGTTGGGAGGTTTTGCCGCACGTATAATCCAGACTTGGTCCCATTTGATTTTCACTTATTTAGATCACTGCAGAATTCCTTAAACAGAAAATATTCACCAGTGATGATGACATCAAATCGTTCCTAGACGGCTTTTTTGCTGACAAAGGCAAAGATTTTTATGAATCAGGAATAATGAAGCTACCGGAAAGGTGGAAGAAAGTGAATGAAAATAATGGACAGTATATCGTGTAAAAATATTTGTGCATCCATGTCATTTTTTGATAATAAATATTTTAGTAAAAAACGCAATGACTTTTTGGCGAACCCAATAGAAAATTTTGTTTTCAAAATATTTTTCATTAAAATATTTTTATTGAACATTTTGATTTTCAAAATTGGGAAGAAAGTAAAATAACTTAACAAATATTTATTTTTCAATTTTTTTATATATTTTTGAAATTTTTAATGCAATTAAAAAAAGAAATTTTAAAATATTGTCAGTTGAAATTTTAAGAAATTATCCAACAGAAATTATAAAATAATTTAAAACTTTTTAATGGTTTACTAATTTTTTTTAAATGTTTAATGGATAAAAAGTGTGACTGGCATTTATTCATTATATATAGAACTCAGCTGGACAAATCTCTCCCGTGATTTTTTGCTTTTATGAACTAAAAGAGAATGACACTTTTAAAGACATTTTAATGATTCTTCGCATTTTAAAATAATAAAATATAATTTATTAAAATAAATTTAATGAATGATTTCTTTATGAAAAATAAATTTCATTTGAATTGCATTGTTTTCTATGGTAGGCTCACTTCTTATTGTGTACACCATGTAAATTATATAATAAAATTATATTTTATCTCAAAATACATTTACGTATTAAATTAAAAAGAATTTCAAAGAAAATCCATCGTTTAAATTTTTCATTTACTTAATATTTTTTCAATACTTAATATTCTGATAGAGATTTCATTATTAACGCTTTCATTCTATTTCAATATCTTTAGTCACATAGGAAATCTTTTATGTTTTATGATTGGCAGAATAATCTTACATCTGTTTGGCATTATATGTCGCACTTTGATCTCGCCTGTTAAGAATTCATCAGTTCTGTTACATATTGAGTCAAGCTTACTCAGTTTTTTTCTCAGGAAGCTATTGACAATTTCAATCTTTATATCTCTGTTCAGTCATACATTTACAACCGGGTAAAATTTTATTAAAATGTTCATTTAAAAGCTACTGATAAAAAAAATCACGTACTTACGGTACTAAAATTCCGGCGTTGTATTACTAGGCACTTTACTTAAGAGAACATGCTTTGAGCACTGAGGTCTTAAAACAATATTTTCATTGAATTGATAAACTTAGGAAGTAGCGACATTCCACGCTTTCTGCATCGAATTACCGATAATTCTAAACTTTTGTTTCAATTTAATTTTCACTAATTTTAAGACTTCTTTTAAGAGTTATACTGTTAGGAAGCTTGGAAAATTATGAATTATTACAATACATTTATTTCTTTTTACTATATTTAATTTGGATTTTAATGATGTTTAGTAACGTTGATCTCTGGTTCTTGAGTATTGTTAGTTACGATTATATCGTTTTAGATATTCGAAGTCAAATTCATTTTTATTAGCACAAATTAATAATTTTTATTACAAAAAATTGAAATATATTTTCAAATTCCTTTTTAATAATCGATTCTCGGACATTTATTTTAATTTGAAAATTATGATCAAATTTTTAAAAAAATACAAAATTTTAAAAATAATATTGTGTTCGATTTATTTTTAGTTTATTTGTTATTATCGAATTACTAAATATTTTAAAAAGCATTTATTTTATTACAAACTTATAAATTAACATTATTCCTTAATTTGATTATTATCTAATCTCTTTTTATCAAATAATATTTTACAAAAATTAACAGAAAATTAACTAAATCCACATAACTATTATAAAAAAACCTAATATACAAGTTGACAAATGAATATAACATAATTAACCCTTTCCTACCCATTGTTGTCATATGGCAACATATTTGAAAAATTAAATTACAGTTATCTCTTTTACCCAATTTAATTTTCACATATAGTACTAGTTTATAAAAAGTCTAATAGATGACACTACACATATTAGAATGCAAAAAAGCGCGATTCTCACTTGTTTCTTAACAATTTAAATCAACATTGTAACAGATATTCAATGCTCCAATATTTTGCTTAAATAATAATTTGGGTTGGAAAGAGTTAATAGATTGTTTAAGAAATTATTGCTTAAGAAATGTCATGCATTATCCTTTGCTCACATTTTTTATATTTTTAAATTAATAAACTAAATTTGTCTTAACATCAAAAAAATCAGTATTTTTGCAATAATATATAAACATAATCAATCCACGTTTTTTAATCTAAGCTTCTTAGAATATTTAAATCAGTAGAAATAGTTCAATTTGGACCAAATTATCTTAGTATGTTGACGTAAACTGTTTGACATTTAGTGCCCATTCAACAGTGCTTTCTTTTAGAGTGGTAATAACTTCTTATTACTAATAAAAATAGTTTAATAAATCTTTAATAAATAATAATAACAAAAATTATGATTTAAGAATAGATTAAAGATAAAACAGTGTAAATTATGTCAGAAAAAGAGAAATTAGTTTAGGTCCATTGAAGCCCTACAACAAACAGAAAAATTGTCTTGTGATAACCACAAACACAAGATATTATTTATCTTTGATAAGAAGTTAAGTCGTAAAATCAATTTGATTCTGTCTCTGATTGATAGATACAACAGGAAAATTAAGTTCCAAACGTGCAAATAATATGACTTTACCTTTTATTCTTTTTAGAATTTTGGCTAAAAGATGGATCTAGGACATAAACTCCCCCAGAAAAAAACCCTGGACAAAAGCCCCATACAGAAAACCTATTAATCTGAATATGTTTCTATATTTCTTTATGTACTATGCATTGCCATCAGTAAATGGACACATAAACCTAACCCTAACCATAACGTAACCCTAACCCTAAACTAATCCTAACCGACAAGAGGGTTTTTGTCCACGGGGTTTATGTCATATTACCCTAAAAGACGATTTGATTTAGTTTAGTTTTTTAAAGGTCGGATTTGATTTAGTTGTGATCTGATTTCAAATGATCAATATCCGATAGTTCTGCGTTAAGGCTAGTTTTGTTATAATAATTCCGAAGAGTCTCTTAGTTTTATTTCGCTTTATTATGTAGTGCTTGGCTTCGTTGTAACTAAGTCTTGAGCTTTTTTAAAAGCAAATTATTCTAAATGACTTCTTTCAACTTATAAATATATAACATTTTATTTATCTATTATAAAAACTACAAAACTTAGTATTTTTAATATTTCAATAAAAAACATTTCAATTAGTTTAGAAACATACTCAAATTTTCACGAAATTGAACACGGGCAATAATTGTAGTAAAACCAATGGTAGTTAAACACTTAACCGAATTTAGAATTAATAAATCTGATAGAATAAATTAAACTTTGTACTAATTGTTTTTAGGTTAAAGAATCTAATAAAATGTACAACTAGAAATCTGTTGATAAATAATATTAGGGTGAACCAAAAGTTCTTTTTCATTTTTTTAAAAAAGAATAAACGTATTTTTACCGCAACTTAAAAATATTAAGATTTAAAGTAAAGCCTATTTGAATCAATGGCTTAAATCTATCTATTCGAAAGTTATTCAATGCAGCTGCGTATAACTTTTGAGTGAAAAAAACTCCAGCTTTTGGAAGTTGAGGTAATCTAGAAATTGCGTCAAGGTCCGGACTATGAGCTGGATGGGGAAGAAATTCAATGACATCTAACTTTTTGTTCTTTTCTTGGCTTTGTGTACTTTTGCATTGTCTTGCTTCAGAAGAGCGCGGTTTTGGTTGATCAAGCAAGGTTTTATCGGTCAAGCGCTGCATGCTTTCGACTAAGTTAAGCACAATATATTTCGGTGTCTATAGTTCGACTATTTGGAAGTTTTCTGAGTTAAATTACGCCTTTGAAATTCAACTTAACACGGAAAAGTGTCTTCCTTAAGAATCAAACCCGTTCTTTTATTGATTCAACTATTTTTTATAGGTATACCTATTGATTTTTTTTATGGATTGTAAAATATATCCACTTTTCGTCACAACTAACAACTCTGTAGATAGAACGGTAATCACTCGTAAGTTGTAACAATGTTCTGCAGGTTTCCACGCGCCGTTGAGATTGAATTTCAGTGAATTCATAAGACACGTCTTGACAGTGCTTATTAACAACATTTAACAGTGAACAGACGATAAATTTGGTTAGTGAAATGGACAGAACTAAATATTAACCAGTTAACTGTGTTTGACGAGTATAATCGTCATTAAAAAGTGGCAAAATTTTTTGTCATGACGAGTATACTAGTCATGCCTAAAAAGTAGTTGCCATTGGGTATTTAAATTATAATTTTATACTCGTTTATAATTTTAATTTATAATTTTATACGACTATACTTGTCATCGTTCGACTTTCGCTACACAAATTTGTGCGCACTTTGTAAATGGAGCGACACAGTTAACTGGTTAAAGATGATCAGTGTGATAAATATTAGTTAGGACTGAAAGATATTGAAGGACAAGTATTTGGATCGTAAATATTTGTCAACACTTATATTTATTGTTACCCCCATAGAGTTCTTCTAAAATCTCGTAATGAATAGTTGTTAATTAAAATTAAATGAATATTCCATGTCTTAGTTTAATTAGATAATTAAACTTCTATCGTCTTATACTTTTTCATTTATTGCTTATTAAATTCGAATTATATTATTTGATTTAGTTTCCGTGACATTTTTTGCTTCCGCGGTAAACGTATGTCACCAGGCATGTAATTAAATAAAACCAAATTTCCACTAAAAACTAAAAGGATAATTGTATCTAATAAATATTTCGGTATAAAAGTAATGATATAATGAACCGTAATAAACTTGAATAGAAGTAATTACTATTAAAAGCATAAACATTTTTTTCGAAAAAAAGATTGTTCCTGAAAACAAGAATAGTAATGAACAATAATTGAAATACAAATGTTTTTTTCAGATCAAAAAAATCAAGAACTAAGTTAAGTTTATGTTAAGCATCATAAAATTTCTTAAGTTTATTGAAAGAAAATGAAATTATTTAATCGTCGGAAATTAAATAAAAAGTAGAATGAATTAATAATACTATATTTTTTTATTATACCGGTTTAAGATTTATGAAACAAATTTTAATTTTGAATAAATTTGTTAAAAGAAAGAGTATTAGTACATTTTTTAGATTAATAAAAACTTGAAAACTGATAACGTCTTTTAACATCGATAACGTGGGAGAGATTCCAAACACATTATTGTACATTGAATCCCTACATAATCGATATGATGCTTAGAAGATGAATAATTTCTTGAAGTGTGTTATTCGATTAAGTTTATAAATGTTTAAATTTGTTTATTGTAGGTATTTTCTAAACATGCCTATAAAAATATATATATTATTAAAAAAACAATTATTAAAAATTAAACAATTGTTTGTTTAAATAAGAAGATTAATAAAAATAGAAAATTTTGAATTTTAATAAAATTTGGAAACTCGCTTTTTGTGTTTTGTTTTTATTATGATTCAAGATCACTACAGGGTGACGCAAAATAAACTCCAAGGTACTTTTCTATTGGATCTTTTTATCCACCTACTTTTGTATAGGTAAAGTATACATTTTTTGAATCCTGAGCGTCGCCGAATTCTGATGGTATATAAAAAAAAATCGAAAAAAAACATCAAAAATATCAAAACAAAAATCAAAACAAAAAATCAAAAAAAAATTTTTGAGACGAAAAATTTAACAAGCGTTTTTTTAAATGAACTTAGAAAGTTTTAGCCTAAAATTTGATTCAAATGACGTATACAGATCAGCAAAAAGCTCATCTCGTTTTGATGCTTGTTGAGGAAGCCTATGATTATGCGCAGCTCAAAACTCGATTCCGAAGTGAAACAAGAAATGGTCGAGCAAAGATTCCGGAAAAAAGAGTCATTGTAAAATGGATTGACGATTTTCGAGCGACTGGAAGTGTCCATAGAAAGCGCGGAAAGAACATGCCAAAAGGTGTTCGCACCAAAGATGCTATTGAAGACGTCCGTGAAGCCTTTACTGCAAATCCTCATCTATCAACTCGATGCAATCCATTTGTTTCAACTGGCGACATTGACAGCGAAGAAGACGATCACGGAATAGTTCGTATGTCACAAAGAAGCTTGCAGCGAATTTTGAAAGAAGACTTACAGATGCGCCCCTATCATTTGCAAATAGATCATGCCTTAGAGGAGACCGACTATGCCGCTCGAATTGAGTTTGCTCGAACCGAATTGGATCGAATGGATGAAGATGCAAACAGACTCAACAATCTTCTTTTTACGGATGAAGCCCACTTTCATTTGGACAGAAGCGTCAATCGTCAAGACTGGATCATGTGGGCTGATGAAAATCCTCATTGGTTTGATGTTCGTCGACTTCATCCTCAAAAATTGACAGTTTGGATGGAAATTGGTGTCGAAGGTGTTGTTGGCCCATACTTTTGGGAGCGACAAGGAAATGAGCGCTGAATCAATGGTCGTTGGATGACTGAATTGTATCAAGAGCACGTTATTCCAGAGCTTCAAACTTGGCCGAATTTCAATGCTCTCATTGAGCAGCATGACGGCGCTCCGCCACACATTCTTGGAGATTTTCTTGATTGTTGGGTCAACAGTTTCCAAATCGATGGATAGGTCACAGAACACGGGCACATCCTGCTCCAGTTACATGGCCACCTCGCTCACCAGATCTTACAGCATGTGACTATTGGTTGTGGGGCTACATGAAAGGTCGAATTTATCATCGCGAACAACGTCCAAGCACACTCGAAGAGTTGAGAGCAGCGATTGAAGGAGTTGCCAATGAAATCC
>MQRK01236844.1:21684-32829 GCA_001938485.1 Girardia tigrina | reverse complement strand
TAATATACTTGGATGACATTTTGATTTTCGGAAAAACGATAGAAGAACACAACCATAGACTGGAAATGGTACTATCAAGAATAAAACAGACTGGGTTAAAACTAGCCCCAACAAAATGTCATTTTATGGAAACAGAAATAAAATACTTGGGTCATATAATTAATGAACAAGGTGTGAAAACAGACCCAGATAAAATTAGTAGCATCAAAGAATGGAAGATACCCGGTTGTAAGAAAGAGTTACAAACATTCTTGGGGTTTTGTAACTATTACCGATGGTTCATTAAAGACTACGCCATAATGTCCAATCCCTTAAGCTCGATGTTAAAAAATGATTCAAAATTTATGTGGACAGAAGAATGGAAAAGTATCTTCTATAAACTAAACGAACAATTAACACAACATCTAGTATTAACCCTACCAGTGAAAGACAGTAAATATATTCTAGATACAGACGCATCACACGATACGATTGGTGCAGTATTATCACAAGTACAAAATGGAGAAGAGAGAGTTATTTACTACGCATCGAAAACATTAACCAAGAGCTAGAAACAATACTGTATAACACATAGTCGAATCTCTCCGTTCTTTTTCTTAGCCACTACTACCGGGAAATTCCACGCGGACGTGCTTTGTCTTATAATTCCCTTTTTTCCATATCTTCGATCATTATTTGTACCTCCTGTTCTAGCCTCACGGGTATTCTTCTGGATTTGAAGTTAATCGGTAGCAATCCATACATTCGTTTTAAAATTCAAGTACTATTTAATCGGGTTACATTTTCTCGTCAGAACGGATCACCAGGCACTAAAATAGCTCTTAAACTGGAATAGTCCAAACACATCACAGTACTGTATTTGGAAATCGGAACTCGAAATATTCGATATGGAAATAGAATTCAGGAAAGGAAAGGAACACAATAATGTGGATGCACTTTCCAGACCAGCGCCATGCGAACAGTGCGCCATTTTACACGAAGATCCAAAAAGAAAAAGAAATGTAAAAGAATTTCATTCGGTGCACAACACAAGTGACAAAACTCGTACGAGTATTCGGAAAAAAAATCGTCAATGAAATACAGGAACACGGCGACAGCAGCTACAACGAATGGGAGCAGGAGAAAGATGAGGAGTTAAGGAAGTTACTAAACCTAAAAAATAACAAAGACGAGATGAGAAGATACCTTCCAACGGAAACGAGGTCAGAATTCGTGGTGATATAATATACTGTTAAAAGACGGGATATATAGGATAATTGTACCAAAGCATAAAAGAATGGAGATTATATGGAACCACCACAAAGAATTGGAGCACCCAGGATTAGAAAAAACTATCGAAGCTATCTCAAGAAAACATTATTGGCCAAAAATGGCGAATGACATAAAAGAAACGCTGAGTAAGTGCAAACCTTGCATTCGAAACAAATACATAAATGGAAGAATCAGAGCACCGTTGCAGAGTTCGGTCACCAAAAAACCATTCGAAGTTATTGGAATATACATCACAGGACCTTTTATCAGTACAAGAAAAGGATACCGATACATACTCGGGGTCATTGACTACTTCTCCAAATATATATGTATAATACCGATGAAGACAATAACAGCGGAAGAGGTGATTGAAAAGTTATGGATCCACTGGATATCCAAATTCGGTATCCTGGAAAGAATACATTCCGACAGAGGAATACGTGAATGAAATTAAACGGAAGATAAAAATTATACACGAAAACCTCGAGAAAAATGCACGAGAACAGAACGAAAAAGATAGAGAGATATGATAAGAACCGATGGAGTACAAGATTGAAAATAGGACAGAGAGTAATGATTAAGAACCAAAGAGCAAAGGGGTTTGAATGCAAATATATCGGACTGTTTATTATCAAGAGAATTATTAACGACTGGACATTCATTCTTTATCACGAAGGAACTAAAAAAGAAATACAGCGAAACTACAATCAGATTAAAGAGCTAAGAAAAGGCAAAGTACAGAGCGAGAAAACAAAAACCCAAACCAGTATACGAACATGGAAATTGAAGAAGAGCGAACCGATACAGAGCAATGAGAGAAGGTACCCGACCAGAAGTACGAGAAACCCCTACATCAGTATACAAATGATTTTCAAAGAGGGGAATGGGATATTAAAATGAATAATTAAAAAAAACCAGATTAATTATTGAATATTTGTTTTAATAATCGATGTAATGTGGTATTTTTCAAATATACAAATTAATCGTCAATTGCATTTATTGAGTTTTGATTATCGTATTATTAATATTATTGTCATAATATAACAAACATATTCAAAATTTTACTATGATTTTAAATTAAAAATACATTTCAACAATAAATCTTAATTTTTTCAAAATAGTCTCAGATAATAAGAACTTAATATTAATCAGCTATCTTGATAGAAGAGACACAAACATTCAAATATTCCTCAAAATTAATATTTTATAACTTATTAGTTAGGGGCGTCATGGTCCTTTTTATTCCATATTCCTTCCGCAATGCTTTCTATTGAACTATTCATCTTTGAGTTCATCATGAATTTGAGGTCTAACAAATATTTCTTCTAGTAATTTTGCTTCAATAATTCTGGGAAATATCGTGTAATGATGTTTAAATACCGCACAATTTTTTACCAATGCCTTGAAGAAATTAATTCATTTTATATCTAAAATTAATTTGTTCTTAATTTTCAATGTTCTATTGTTTAGATTATACAAAAATATTACGGGATTTGTCTCTACTATCAAATTTGAAACAGATGCATCAATTTTTTGAGTAATATGTTTGCAAATCACGTTTAAAGGTCAAAATTTTCAGAGCAGCATATACCTACCAGCAGTTTTAATTAAAGTGAATCTTCTGTAGTAGTAGTAGTAGTAATTACATGTTGACGTCAGGCTTTTTCAGATGATTTGCATGACCTGCAGAAACTTTTAGATATTGTTTTCGTTTTACAAAAGAAGAGCTTTAAAATAAGCTATGATCAGGCGATGAACAGATAACATTCAGCTATATAGAGATTACGACAAAGATTAGTCATGAGTTTTGTAAAATCATTATCTATCTTCCAGTTAATAAAATGGCTCTTTGTCGTTTTATCTAAAGTTTATTACTGTTTTAGCTGGGTCCAGTTTATTCAATTGTCGAAATGGAAAAGCAAAAGTTCAGATGAAGACATAGATATGATTACAGATAATTTTTAGATAATGTATATAATTATTAATAATGTGTATTATTATTATCAGTAAATTCAAACATTTATGTAACTAACAAGTAATATATCGTGGGATTGTTCAGCTAAATAAGTATTAAAGATTGTTTCAAAAACACAAAAGTTGATAGCGTTTTTTACAACATATGTGGCTGCATATGCTTTGTGTTTCGATGTAGTTTATCAATATAACATGAGGGATTCCTCATATATTAGAGAGAAGTTGCGTCACCTTGGCAAATAGATTAAAGATCATGGTAGAAATAACATTGCTGAACTTGAAAAAATCCAAATTAATTTTGAAATCAAAAAGATTAATGTCCTGTGTTTCAATTTTAGAATTTATTATTTTTAGAATATATTAGAAGTATTATGCATTGTTAAGAGAACTCACACATTTATTACTGCATGTATTACAATTACAATTAGGATCATCTTTAAGACAATCCGTATTAGTGCTTTCACTCATATTCATCGATCAAAGTTTAATAATTTTCATCCCAAAATCTGAATTTACTTAAACCTACATATTCGTTTCAAAAATATTTACTGCAAATGTTTTTGGTTAAAATTAAAAATAATAAAATCATTTAAAATTTATAATAAATTAATGTTATGTTTGGTTCATCCCACAGCGCCAGTTCTGCTTACCAAAAATGGCCCACTAGCCAATTGTATTCGATGTACACCTCCAACAAAAATATTAAAGAGAGGCGCACTTCGAACCCATTTAAAGTTTGAGAATAAGTTGAGAGCATTTCGCCCCCAATACTTCTAATCATTCGCTTTACCAGGTTCAACTACGGAATCTTAAACGCCAGCTATCCTGAGGGAAACTTCGGAAGGAACCAGCTACTAGATGGTTCGATTAGTCCTTCGCCCCTATACTCATGTCCGACGATCGATTTGCACGTCAGAACCGCGGCGGTCCTCCATTAGAGTTTCCTCTGACTTCAACCTGCACAAGCATAGTTCACCACCTTTTGGGTCTTTACACGATCGCTCAAAAAACTCCGCCCAGATGCGAACACCTTCAGACGGGTTAATGTTGCACTCGTCTGGGAAAACCGGACAAGGTCACATCACAGCTCACCAAAATGAACCTTTACATTAATTTTGCCGTGGGGTTTCGTAAAGCCCTTTGACTCACGATCATATAAAACTCTTTGGTCCGTATTATAATAAATTAAAAATAAATTTGAAAATTAAATATTAATGTTTTATCATTGATGTCTCAAAAACAAATTTAACCCTGTCATTAATTTAGAATTAAATTTATTATTCCCCTAATATTTTTATAATCGTTTTGTTTTTTTGTACAAAAACAGAAAATAAATTTAGAAAATGTTTCAATAATCTTTGAAAAACAATAAGAATCGTGGCGCAGACTTTGGTAAACTGAGAAAATATTTTTCAAAAAATAAATTTTATTTAATTTATTAATTTAAAAAAGTTTTAGTTTTTAAAGGTAGTTATATTTTTTGAAAATCAAAAAACTTTGAAAAAAAGAATGATAAGAAAACAACAATTATTTTTTATTTTTTTTAAATAAAGTAAAAATAAAGATTTTAATACATTTCAAAAAAATACTTTTTTAACCATGCTTTTATTATCTTACTTCCTATGAATATGTGTATGTGTACCCAAACTTCCTAAATCCTAACCCTAATTCTTACCCTAACCATAAACCTTAACCTTAACACTTATCCTTGCCCAAATGTGTAATACCGATGGCAATTAATGATTCAATGAAACATTTACTATCTGAAAGATTAATTACTCATTTTTGCATAAAAAAATTAATTTTCAATTGCCCATAATTATCCCTTATTTATGAATTAAATTGAAAACATATAAAAGTCAAATTTCAATTTTGTTTATTTTTGTCTTAACCTGTGTCGTAATAAATACATTTTTGGATTCCTTATTAATTAAAGTTTATTTAGTAACATCTTTCTCCTAAGAAATTTTCAAAAAAAGTTTATTATTTTTTAGACCAAGGGTATATCACTCTTCCGTTATTTTCTCATGTTGAAGAACAAATTTTCAGTAGTTTAAGGTGCAGAAACAGCGTTTCGAAGACTAGGCTATCCAAATCAGTAATTGATTTTTTAATCGGTTGATTGGTTTGATTGGACAACTATTTTTAATTGTGGGCTCAAAATGACGACTCTGAATCGATTAAATTGTTGAAAATCGCCAATTTCTCAGTCGATATTTGAGATACTTTTATTCGCATAAAGTATGATTTTGAAATTAAAAAGATTTTTTTTATTTTCTAATCGAATTAATAATAATTAAAAAAATATTTAACAATTCAGGTATTTTTTGATACTTTTACACATTCCCTACTACTCAGAAGACAAAGTGATAATTGAAGAAAACTTAACTTGAGAATATCTTTCTTAATGAACTATAGAAAGTTATTTTGACAAATGAATATAATAATTTTTGATAGATAAATGTTACGGCAAATTTAAGATTTCTTCGAAATTATATATTTCTTCAACTCGAGGCCGTGGATCCTACGATAGTTAATAAATTCTAATTGTTGGTACTTAACACCGATTAATTTGGCTTGAAGTGGTCTAAAACCAGCCCACAACTTGGCATCGTTGACTTGAAATCAACTATCTCTAATGGATGTTAATTTATTCTTATTAAATTTTAAATTTTGTCTGGCATTTCTTATTTTTCCAATAATTTCTAATAAATTATTTTAATAAATAAAATCTCATATATTTAATATAACTGTTAAGTAATTCTTGATTTACTTTATTGATAATTTTATAAAATAAGAGCAACAAGGGTCTTAAATCAATGAATTCCGTGTGATTTCCTAACCAAAGAATATATATAAATTAATTTTTTGCTGGGAATGTAAAATTATAATTAATTGGAAATTATCTTGGTCTTCCGAGATTATCCGATCAAGATGTACTATGTTCGATTCTTACCTTGAAGAAACGCAATAAAACAAAATCGCTAACAGGAGACAAATTATATTTTAAAGAATTTTTTTCGTTGGTTATGAAGTTTATTTAAAAAAACAATCACAGAGTTTGTTTTTTTTATTCCACATTCATCATCATCCTGGGAAGCTAATTTGGATCATGTTTTCAAAGGTAGGCTGACTACTTATAAAAGGTAGGTAACAGTTAGAAAATTAGTATTTTCATTTATAATATACTTCATTTATAAACATCTTGTAGGGTATATCAATCCTTTAAATACACGGGATAAAGAACTAAATATGTAATAAAAAATAATAAAACATACTTTGAATATCAAAAAATAATATTTAAATAGACAAATTGTGCTTATTTCAAATTTTTTATTTAATGAAAAAGTATTTCTATTTTTGTAGTTAATTATTTATAAATGCATATTTCAATTACTTTAAATTATGGATAGATTAAAATAGTACTCATGAAAAGAATCAATGGAACAATAATTTTCTCAATCCAATCTTGATATTTTAGATTTAATATTTTTATAGTATTATTTGTGATATTTTTTAAAACTGTTTATCTATTAAGAAATATATTGATTTTTTCTATTTTGTACAGTATCTTATAAGGATCGTGTATGGATTATAACTTAATCGTTATTATTTTTGGCTTTAAGTAATAATAACTTATTAATAATAATTTATATAAGGCGTCGTTCAGAAATTAGGGGGGTATGATAATTTGTGACTTCACAAAGATTTTCTAAGATAAAAGTCAATGGTATCAAATCCTAAAATATTTAAGTAATCAATGATAAAATGTGAAGTATGAGTTGGTCATGATTTAATTTTTTATTATTTTTGACTAAATAAGTGTATAAAGTGTATTTTAAGGTAGTGGTGCAACGTTTATGAATTTATTTAAAAATCAGGCATTTGTCAGTTAGAATATTCCTTACGATACATATTGTCCTTCTATTAGCCAAATTGTTTCAAGTCGAGTCTGTTTAGACTATAATTTATATTCCGCTTCTTTAGAAATGTTAAAAATTCATCGTAAGAGCATCCATAATTAAGGCTGTAAATTTTTCGCGCCTATCGCGGTAATCGCTAATTTCACGAATTTCGGCATGTATAGCGAATTTCTCAATCATGCCGCGAATTCCGCGATTTTGTTTCTCAGACCAGTCTGATTTTGAGAAGGACGGATTATTTTTGATTTCCATAGATTTATTATTTAATTTATTATTATTATTAATTTAAAAGCAATTATTAATTGATACTAATTGTTGGTTTTATAATTAGAAATATTTTAGGCTCGGGTTTAGTTGGCACCCCGGAATGTATTGAAATAATTTGAGAAATATGATTGATATTGATACTTGTTATAGTCAAATTTCCTTTAAAATAATATTCCCAATGAAAGAAAAATGAAATTGAAAATTATTAAAATTGTCGAATATTTATCTATTTATAATGAATAATCTTTACAGATTCTTTAATATTCCATTTGGTATTCAATTATATTCATTAATATTGATAGGGAGTAAGTCATCAGAAAAAAAATTGTGAGTTAGAGTGGAACTGCAAGATGAGATTATTTGCATAAAATTGACGAGAATAGAAGAAAAAGAAATAAGAATAAATTAAGTAAATTAAAATTTAAAAAAGATAGAGTTAAATTTAATAATTAGATGAAGAATAGAATAATTAGTTAAATTAAAATTTATAATGAGAAATTAAATTTTATGAGTAAATTAAGAATAAATTAAAATTAGAATTTTCCGGTTTTACATTAACAAGTTTTAGAAACACATTGTTCCTCAAATTAAAATTTATAATTAACTGATTATAAAAGTTAATTATAAAAAAATTGTTTGTTTATTGTAAGTAATTTTTTGTGGTGATTGTTTTATGGGTGGAATTTTTCTTGCATATAAGATTTTGAAGTTAAATTAGTTTTTTTATATTTTGATATGGATTCGCACGTTCTGGATAATGGAGTGCCCATAAATTCTAACAAATATTATCAAACATCTTTTTTAAATTAGGTTTCAGTTTTTAATAATTTTCATTATACAATAATTTTTCTTTTAAATAATTTATTGATTATTCCTTTCTATTGATTTTAATGAAAATTTGTTTAAATTTTCATCAAGGTCACATTTCGTATTTAAATTTTACGTTTTTAATTAATATTTAGCCATATTTTACGTAAAATGATAAAAGAAAGATTGGCGGTACAGTAAAAAGTAAAACTGTCGTGTTGGTGACACCAACAGTGCGGGCAAGACAGTTCAACTCGGAACGTTTCATGTAACTGGTGATTTGCTGTTCTGCAGTACTTGCAATGTGCCCGTTGATTTTATTCGCAAGGACAGCTGTACGAAGCATCTGGACAGTAATGTTCACAAATGGAAGGCAGCAAATGTGAAAGGTGATGAGTCACATGAAGCAAAGAAACAGAAACTGCAGGCCAGTATATCTGAAGTTTTTGCGAAGCAAATCGCACAAAAGAAGCATCGACAGCTAAAATAATTAGCCTGGTGGAAGTTTTCAGTAGTGTCAATGTGTAAATTCATGTTCTTGATGACGCGAACTTAAAGGCACACTTGGAAACGAACCTGAAGGGTATCAGAGTTATTCCCAGTGCACATCGACTGAGGCAGTAGCATTTGGTAAAAGTATTCGAAGCACATATCGAAAGACTGAATGACATGCTGAGAGACGTGAAATCTGTTGTTGTTGTTTGTGACGAGATGACAGATGATGAAGATCATTACGTGTTTAACGTGCTTGCTGTCCCTTGTGTAAAAGAAAACGACCATGTCATTTTTCCGAACGAGAAGTATAAGCTGTGAGAATTTCTTCTCGGTTGCATTATTCTACCATCAACAAACTTTAAGACTGTCAGTGAAGCTGTATTATATACATTGTATAAGTTTGAAATTCCTCTTATAACAATTCCATAATATAACATGGTTTTCAGGTACAAAGGCAATTGCTGCTTTAATCCGTACATTTAATGAAAACATTGGATTGATCTTATCTTCATGTACAGTTTATGGACAATTTTGAATACACCACAAACATTGCGTGAAATAAAAAAAAACAACCACATATTGTTCCAAAGAAAATGTTTGACCAAAGGCATTAATAGCACTCATCTCATAATCACACATAATAGATCTTAGTCATAAATTTAGTCTCAAAACGGATGGTAGTACGTTATTATACTTAATTCCGTGAATTTTATACAATTGATATTAAAAAAAACTATTTTTTGTTTGCAACATTTTGGACTCGGGAAATTTGGTCCGCGACATTTTGACGTGTTACGTGGTTTTATAGCTATATATGTAAGCGTCCCTAAAATGGGGCTGTTAGTTGCATTGACATTATCTTCAACGATATTTATTTCAGGATTAGAAATCATAATTGTACACCAAATTTTATTAATGAAAAATACATACAATTTTAAACAAATTTCTTCTCGTTAATTCAATTTAATCATTTCATCAAAAGCATTTATTAAATTTACTTTAGAATCAAATTTCTACTTTCGTATTAATTTATTAAACTTTCACAATTAAAATTTTAATTTTAATTAACTTTAATTATAATTTATAAATAACATTTATTTTTCTAAATAATTTCGTTAAAAATATTTAGCGTAATCTTAATTTTGATTTCTTTCAAAATAATTTCGTTCAACATTATATATTTTACCAAAAGTTTTGTTTTTTTGTTAAATCAGTTTAACTTCCTTATTTTTTATTTTAAAATGTTTACCAAATATTTTCTTTTTAAAAATATATCGGTTTTAATTAATTTTAACTTTTTATCTTAATTATTATAAATGTTTTTTTTAATTTTTTAAAAAATGCTATTTTCTACTTTGTAGATTTTAAAATTTTATGCATTTTTATGTTGTACGTAATTACTTAATATTTGTTAAAATTTTTTATTAAAAATGTTTTAAATTATTTGTCGAATTGAAAATTATAACTAACTCCTCATTGGGAAAATGCTGGTTCACGGTTTTAACATTTTTTTTCATTACTATTAAGAACATTAATTGAGTTTCCTTCACATTTATTATTATCACAATTTGAATTGCCACTAGAGCAATTCTCCGTAAAACTTGCGTAGCTCGTCATCGTTCTTCATTGATAATTAAAAATAATATTCTTTAACGTCTTATTATTCAAACAAATTTAAAATACAATTTAATCATTACAAAAATAATTTATAATTGAAATTTAAAATAATTTTTATTTATTTTAAGAAATTATTATTAAAATATTATTTATGAAATATTAGTTTAATTTTAAAGTGATTATTTAACTTTTAATAATTGATTAAACAACTCGACGTTTTAAAATATTTAAGATATCAATCTTCTATCTGGGTGGGAGAACACAATCCTGAAACAACATACCAAACAACACACAATAAACACGATTCAAAAATATTCCTCACAATTACAAAACTGAAAATCTCCGTATTTCACAACAAAAATATTTTTTTGATTCCCCTCTTGGATTCAATTTAGGGAAGTTAAGTTAATTCCTCAATTGAGATTACATATAAAATCAAATGTAAAATTATTCCAATTTTCAGTTTAAAATGTAGGTGCACCACTTACTCTGCTCAGCTCAACCATAACCCACATTTATTTGAAACTGATGAATAAATCAATAAAAAGTTTAAAAATAAATATTTTTCTAGGTAATGGAATTCCCAAACGGGGAGATCTATCAAATAAGAATTTCCCTCAGATAGAACAGTAAAGAGAGAACAAGTTTCCAAAACAATGATCTTAACGATTATCAAAAAGTTTGATGAGAACTATATTAAAAACTAGCGCGCTCGGCCCGCTTCGCGGCCCTCTCTTGCCGGGGGTTCAATTTTTTTTATATTATAAAAGCCCAAGTCACTCACTGCCTGCCTCACTGCCTCACTAATGCT
>MQRK01236841.1:24242-40728 GCA_001938485.1 Girardia tigrina | reverse complement strand
TTTTATCCCTATTATATAGGGATATAAATAAAATTTATATCCTTTATCCTATAATTTTTTTTTATCATATATATATATATATATATATATATTATATAAGATCGTTTCAAATTGGCAAAATCAATTTTTCAAATAATAAAAGTTTCTCTATCAAGATCATAAGAAAATTTCTATGATCAAAGAAAGACTTATCAATGGATTTCTGCTGTATAAAAGATAATAATTGAAAAGTTATGTTTGATTTACACTTTTTTGAAATTGAAAGAAAATGTTAATATTATTATTATTATTATGAGTGCGGAGTGTGTCCTTGGTTTTTTTGTGATTTGTTTTATTGAAATAAAAGTTGTTGACGTGGTGACAATCAATCAAAAAATTTGACATCGAATTCTGTTTTGATTAAATATTTGAATTTGTTTTCGAATAATGTCGATAAAGTGTGACTTGATTGAAACGCCAGCTTCAAAAGCTCATCAGAAACCGTTCAATAATAAATTAGAGATCGTGTTGACGAAGATTCTCCCATTTCTCATGAGACAAGAAACAGCTCGACCGTTTCTCCCCTCTGTTGATTATGTCGCGTTTAAAATGCCTCATTACCCTGTCATTATCAAAAATCCAATGGATTTGAGAACGATTAATGAAAGATTGATAAGAAAATTCTATGAAACATTTGCAAAATGTCTTCAAGACTTTCAGTTGATGCTGGAAAATTGTCACATTTATAATTCGCCCGAAAATCCGATTGTATCGATAGAAATGAGATTAGAGCATTATTTATTTCTGATATTACAATTCATGCCTTCCATAGAGCAAAGAGTGAGGAAAGCCAAGAGACGTGGCTCGTGCCTCCCAGAAATATCAGACAACGAGACAAACTGAAATCAAAATGGGCCCAGCAAATTCGAGTCGAGCCACGACGCAGCTCTGCTATCTCCGTCCGATTTTCGGGGCAACCTGAGGGTCGGGCGGACCGAATATTTTCTTTATTTTCTATTTTAGATTAATACGCAATAGACTTCCCTTTTGTTTAAACGTATCAATCACTCATTTACATTATTAAGTATTTTCAATTACCTACCATGACGAGCAAGCGAGCTTGTAAAATCAAATATATTAGTAAATATATTAGGGCTTTCAAATATATTAGTAAAATGTTTCCCAAGTTATCTAAAGCTAAAGTCCAAGCTGGTGTATTCACGGGCCCTCAAATTAGACTTATGTTGGCGTCAGAGGACTTGGAAAAGAAGATGACTCCTAAAGAACAGGGAGAACGCTTCCATCAGGATATGCAAACAATGGAGAAAAAGTATAAAGGAGCGTGGGATAAAGAAATGATGGGAGATTACCTTTGGTTTTTGATTAGAATCGATATCACGCAACATAAAAGACAGTCTTGTTCAAACATTCACTTTTGATTGTTCACACATGACTTTACAATCCACTGTTATGCTATTCTTGTCAGTTTGAGATTTTTTGCTATTAATATTTTGAACTATAACTTCTTGTGGAACATTTTCTGGTCATTACAACAAATCTGAAACGAAAAAATTAAAAAATGAGGGGTTTTTTGCTAAATTCTTTTTTTAAATTCCTAGGTTAATTCGGAGACGGAAAAAGAAAACTGATAACAAATTCAAGACCAGCATGTTGAAAAGCATCAAAAAATTCTGAAAACCGTTTGCGGAAGAAACTTTCGAATAATTTTGTTACACAGTGTAATGAATGCGTACGTGTTGCTCTATTCGATGAACCCATTCACCAAAGTTGTAAAGGAATTTAAGTAGAAACCTCAAATATAGTATCATTCAATGACAATTAACTTTAGAATGACTTCAAGGAACGTTCTGGTCAGTCCACTTGTGGTATAGTTGAGTCACAAGGTAACTTGATTAATTCTCCACATGATAGTCAAATATAATATTCCGTAGGAATAATACAGAATCATTGTAATTTGTGGTAATCAAAAGAAAAATTTCAAGAAAATATATTATTCTTAATGGATTAATGACGCATTTAAAGAGCAAATCACACATATTTATACACGCATCATATATGTACGTATGCTGGAAACCTCTATAAAAATATTTTTGTTTAATTCATAAATGTATTTTATAATGATTAAGTGATAAGACACCACCACAATTTATTTTAAGCGCTCAGTATATTTACTAAGAATGTAAAAGAATGATCTGAATATGATATACATTTGATCTCGAATTGGAGAAAGATTACTCATTCTTTAACACCACCAACAATGTTGTAGCTATTACAAAGGTAGTCTAGATGATGAAACAAATTATGCCACAGAAATCGCCTTTCAAAAATTACTATAAATAAAAAGAAATAATTGCTTTGCTAAAATAATGAAAATTAAATAACAACCTTACAACGGAAAGTTAAAAAGAAGAGTAATGTAACAATCACAATGGAAGTAAAAAAGGTCAGTGAATATAAGGAGTGTTATGAAAGAATAAATTTAATTTTTGGTAAATTGTTTGAGAATTGTTCATAGTAATATGGATCTGATGACTTTGTCTTCGGATAGGGGTTGTACGTGAATTGTCGAGGTGGAGTTATCAGAGTAATTTGAGAATATTTTTTTCTTTTTGTTTGGATAATGTTGGATAATAAATTTGAGGTTATATCAAACGATATTGTTGTAATAAAGTTCAGGCAAAATTATTCAAGTAATATTAAGAAAATCGTCGATATAATGGCGAGGAAATGAAAATATTATTCAGTCAGTAAATGATAACATCACTGTAAGTAACGTTATTCATTTCTAATTAAATTTTTAAAATTTCAATCGATTTTATTACTAGGTAATTATTCTTATTTTGTTATATTTTAATATATTTATTTATGTTTGATCTTTCTGTGACCAGTCATTTGGAGTTGGGGGATTAATGAATCGCTGCCGAAATGATAGTGGGACCTAGATACCTTTTGGTGTCTCTAATATATATTATTTAGCAGCAAAAGGTCACTACGAATATATTTTTAAAAAGCTAAGTTTCATAATAAAAAGAGAAAAGCCGAAAACAGAAGATGATGTTTCATAGCTTGCTGTTCTTCGCGCATATCTTTTGTTGTTAATACAATCTCATTAAGGTATTAATTCGCTTAATAAATTATTCTTTCGAGTATTTATACTTAATATTCAAATTAATATATTTAAATTACTTTTAAATGACCACATTTAAAACATCAATCAACCTTCAGGTTGGGAGAGGTTACTCTCTTAAACAATCACTCGACTTACATAGCTTATCATTATAAAATACATTTCACAATCACAATGGGATCTAAAAGTATCAATGCTTCTGCATTTCGCTTATTATTTATATGGGCATTATCAATCATTCTTATCCGGTAGTAAATCTCTTGTTATTGAATACTTGGTCCTGTTTATGCAGTTGCTAGAGATAAAAGTTGAATACAGATCCCACAACGTGATACAACATTTTATTAATACGCTATTAAGAGAACGAAGGAAAGAAGCTTTTGTTATTGACATCTGTAATCAAATTAGTGTGATCGAGAATCGAAGTGGTATACCTGTAGGGGCCCCGCGATTGACACCGACCTAGCGAACACAAATAAGACTGCGTCGTTTATCAGCGGACATAAATCAAAATGCGATTCATGGAGAAAGTTCGCTTCAAATTTAAATGAACTACACTGACAGAAAATTATGAATTTTTGTTTTGTATAGTTTTGCATTTATTATTAGAGATGTATTTATTTTTCTCTGCTTATTCATATGGCTTTAATTGTATTATATATGCATATTCATGTGTATGAAATGGGATTCCATGTATTCATGTACGGAAATTCGTAGCGTTTTATAAATGTATAATACTTATTAAAGCGATTTCAAATAGTAAACAAAATTATAATATTTAAAAAAAGTTATTATAAATTAAATTCGGGATGTTCAATATGAACCGCTACGATGAGGAATATTTGGTGTGTGGATGTTTTTGTGTAGTGTTTGTATGTTAGAATGTTGTGTGTTGATTTGGGATTGTGCCTCTCCTAACCAGATGGATGATTAATATTTTAATTTATTATAATCTGAAACTAATTTATTTAAATTTAGATTTAATATTCAAATTTTTAATTTTTATTATTGCAACTTTTAAATAAGTTTATTGATTTTTATTTTGTAAATTTTTAAATAAAATCGAATTAATGTTTAAAAATGACTATAAAATATTTTATTTCAGCCAATCAAATTTAAATTAAATATTTCTAAATAAAATAATCTTCTCAAGTATAGTTCAGATTATAATGGGAGATATTGAAAATTGATTGATGGATCTAAGTGAAAGCAATACTATTGATCATCATAAAGATGATAAGAAATGTGAATGTGATAAATGTTCTGTCAAATGTGTGAGTTCTCTTAACACCGACAAAGAAACTGAGTTTCTTCTATATTCCTTAAATTTATTTGTATTCCACGATTCCTGGGTCATCTTTGTTAGTGAAGCCTTTTGATTAAACGGTTTGTTTTTGTTTTAAAAGTGAGGAGGAGTTGTTGATAGGACGTAAGAGTTGAACTGGGGAAATTAAGGAATAAAATTTTAACGCGTTAGTCTATGTTTGTATGTAATAAATTGGTGTTAAATTGATGTTTATGGTATTGATTTGTGTTCATGTTGAAAATTATACATATGTTTATGGTTTCGATTTGTGTTCATGCTGAGAATTATACATATATGTTTATGGTTTCGATTTGTGTTCATACTGAGAATTATAAATTGATGATTATGGTATCGATTTGTGTTCATACTGAAAATTATACATATATATTTATGGTTTCGATTTGTGTTCATGCTGAAAATTATACATATATATTTATGGTTTCGATTTGTGTTCATGCTGAAAATTATACATATATGTTTATAGTTTCAATTTGTGTTCACGCTGAAAATTATACATATATGTTTATGTTTTCGATTTGAGTTCATGCTGAGAATTATAAATTGATGATTATGGTATCGATTTGTGTTCATACTGAACATTATACATATATATTTATGGTTTCGATTTGTGTTCATGCTGAAAATTATACATATATGTTTATGTTTTCGATTTGAGTTCATGCTGAAAATTATAAATTGATGATATGGTATCGATTTGTGTTCATACTGAAAATTATACATATATATTTATGGTTTCGATTTGTGTTCATGCTGAAAATTATACATATATGTTTATGTTTTCGATTTGTGTTCATGCTGAAAATTATAATATATGTTTATGGTTTCAATTTGTGTTCACGCTGAAAATTATACATATATGTTTATGTTTTCGATTTGAGTTCATGCTGAAAATTATAAATTGATGTTTATGGTATCGATTTGTGTTCATACTAAAAATTATACATATATATTTATGGTTTCGATTTGTGTTCATGCTGAAAATTATAATTGTCTTCATTGTGAAAATGTTTCAAGTACAGCTTGCCCTCATCATTTGGACAAAATGATTTATAATTATCGTAAATTGACTAAAAATGAAATTACTTTGCATGTAAAAATAAATTTAACGACTGTTATAGATTATTATTGTTATAGATTAAATGAGTCGATTAAAAAACCTTTATTTTATTCCTTAACGTTTTCAACCGTTATCAAAGAGAGAATCTCTCATCACGAAATGATTTGCGATAAAAATAATATTTCATATTCGTCAAATTGTAAAAATTGATATTACAAAAGTAAAAATTATTCTTCTGATCCTTGCTATTCTTGCAATATTTCACCCTCCCAGGTAAGAATGTCAATGTCTTTTTGAGTACCCCGAAATCCCACCAACGCTAAAATTTTATTGATTCTCTAATACCGAAGTCAAAACCTGTAACAGTCATCTAAAGTCTTCCTTACTGTTGTTCTTGATATTAATGAACCTAATAATTAATTTAGAAAGAAATCAAAATAAAAATATTTTAATGAAATTTACATGCGAAATTGAGTGAAGAAAAACGGACGTTTGTAACGAAAATACATCGCATATGCGAATGTTCATAGACAAATTATAATTGTTACATTAGAACTGAATTTATTTTTATGAAAATTCTGATGAAATTTAAATGGGAAACATTTTTTCAATTAGAGTAATATTTATTTTTTGCCAGCGGCTCCTTTAAAGATTGATAATGTACAGGAATTAGCGGGTTTAATCAAAAATTTCTTACTGCATTAATTGAAAAAGTAACCAGAAATAATCTCTAGGACATCAGTCAAAACTTAACTTGGACATTTAATGCAATTTGTTGGGAGAATAAAATAAGAATGACGAGAGAGAATAAAACGATTCCTCGCAAACCAGATTCTATCTTCGATCTCAATTATTTCCCAAACAAGTCAACGGTGACCCACCATGGATCCAAGACGCCCTTCCTTTATAGTAATCAGATTTCTTTTCTTCATTTGAAAGAAAGTAAAAATTTCTGATTTTCTATTAAGAGCTAAAAATAGTTTACCACAGAAATGAGAAATTCTTTCATCAAATAAGTTGTAACTATCAATTATATTATTCATGTAGATGAAAGACAAACATCAGAGGAACCCGTTCTTTCTAATTGTCACCACAGGATATGGATCTCGGCTAATTACCTGATATTAAAGGACCGGACAAATGGGAATATCGGATTATCACTAGTATAACATTTTATCACCCTACGTTGTCACCACTATTGCATTATTATTAATTTAATAAAACATGTAAGGAAATAAATATGAAAATAAAACATGTCAATTTGTATATAATACAGTGTCAGAAAAATATATAACTTCTTTGAATGATCACAAATTAATGCTACTACAGGGTAAAGATGATATTTCATAACAATCTTTAAGATGGACAATCATCATTTTAAGTGCTGGAAATTATTGTCATAATGAAAAAAATAAAATAACGTACGATAAAAATGTTGAAATGACTCCAATCAATAATCCCACTTGCTGCACCTGACCGTATCCTTGCTGATTTTGAAATAGCAGCTACAGGGTGCCATTTTCGTTTTACCAAAGTGTTATTCACAAGGTAAAAGATTTTGGACTGAAAAACGATTATGAAACAAATAATAGTCTAAGAATGACTATTCGCTGTCTTCCTGCACTCGTCATAATTCCTCATGGTGATGTAATGAAAGCTTTTGATTGTATTATGGAAAATTCTCCGGAAAGCGAAAAATTGACAGAGTTCAAATTTTACTTTGAGCGTGCATATATGAGACAAGAAATGACTTGAATATGGTGATGTTCATAGTTCAGCAAAAGTTTCAATGGTATTAATAACAACAATATGATTTGCCGCACTTATTTTTATCCTAGTTTTAATTGTATTTTGGACAATTCTCAGTAAAACTTTAGTAATTTGATATCTAGCTAAATTTATAATATTTGTGATAATGAATTCTTTTTCACAACTATTCGAATAAATTTTCATTTTATACATTTAAATTATTTTTAGATTTTATTTTTAAAATTTTACTATATTAATTTCTAAAGATTATTTTAATTTTAAAATGGTTTTATTTACAAACAATTATTTAATCAATTTAAAATTCAGTTTAAATTTTTATATACTTCATCAAAATTTTTAATATTCAAATATTTAAATATTTAATACTTTAATAATTTAAATTTTTAATATCTTGTTGTAATTTAAAATTTAAATCATGCTCGAAATATTAATCTTCACGAACATAAAAGATATCCATTTTCTATCTGGATAGGAGAAGCACGTTTCCAAATACTAAACTCATCATACTACAATTAAAATATTTCTCACAATTAGAATTATAGAATTAATACAAAACTGCAGCAGATGATGTTGCAAGAACAATAAATGCAATCACAAGCAATGTTCTAAAATAGTCATCTAACGTAGAGCAAATTTATATTAGGAATTGAGAAGGATAAACAAACTCAATAAACTATTTTTCTTCATGGCATTTCACGTACCAAATTTTCTTCGTTCAGGGCATACAGAATTTTGAAAGAAACAGTAAAATAGGAATTTAAACGTCACAAGTCCAGTGGAATCCTAATTTACTTATGCTGATTATACGCGTATTGCGTGTTTGTTGAACATTTGATTATTAAATATATATTTGATATATTATTGTTTTTCATTTCATTTCTGTTGTCTAAAATTATTTCAATATTTATACAACATTCAATGCTTTCAATTTTATCACTAGAAAAAAATATTTGACACGAAAATTATTTTTTAGTAAAATTTTAAGTGATAAATCACACAGTGATAAAGTGTACAAAGTTATATAATGTCTATGTGATAGAGTTTCAAGAGGTGAAATAAGTAAAGGATAAAGAGTCCAAGTGATAATTATGTGATTTAATTAAAGTTTTCGTTCATTCTTTTTATGATCTTTTCATCAATATCTGACCCAGAACTACCGCCAATTAGAACATCTGAGATAATTATCTTGATCTTTATTCTGGATGGTAAAATTTCGTGTATCTTATATAAATAATCTAATCAATACCACTTAAATTTCAATGATTAGATGTGTCTTTAAAACAAACACTTTGTTTGAAGTGTTATTGATCAACGTTTGCAAGGGATAAAAATTTTACACATGGTATTCAGGGATCGCTGTGCAAGCCAGTAAGGCATACTTCCACGTAGTCATTCCTAAGAAACTAGAAGGAGCGTTTGATTCCGTCTCTAGACGAAAGGGTCTGAGAGCCAATCAAATACTGTTGAAAAATGCCGACAGTAAATTGTTATACTAGTGAACTAGCAGTCCACTCTTAAGGCTTAGCTATTATTCTGGTTGTAAAAGCCGTTGGGCTGATCGGCATTACAGTTGTGAAGCATGGTGAACACGCAGTCGATGGTTAAATATCATTGTGTTGATATCTGATGAATCAATTGTGTTGAGCAATGTTGAAATGATGCTTGTTGCCAGACAGAACAGTACTGTGTATATCCTAGTTTGTGGAACAGTATGAACACACTATCATCGTGGAGTCATAAAAAGATACGAGGCTTAAAACATTAAAGAAGGTCACATATAACAATTTGTCAAAGATGGAAAAATATCTCATTGTTAGAAATTAATAGCTGAAAAAATTTCTTGCTTAAAATATTGACAAGACAGTTAACATCTAATAATATCCAAGGCCTTTGATTCTTCTTGTTCTTTGAGAGTAATTCCGGCCTTTTTTACTATCAATATATAAATGTTTATTTTTGTTTCAGAATCATTTTTATCTGCATCTTTAATCAAAATTTCTTTTACTTATTAGATCTAGTTAGGTCTTGTCTTGTTATGGAAACCTGTGCGAGTTTCGGCAATCCCATGGTTCCAGGAGGTTAAGCTACAAAGAACTGTTCATGAATTGTATTCAAATTACAAATATTAAGGTTAAGGGAATAAGAAGAATAGCTTGTGGGAATGACTTAAAAAAAATTAAAAAAACTTAAAAATTTATTTAAATAAAATTAAAATGATGATATAATGTTGAATGTTTGAAAAGAAATTATTTTATTGTTTGTTGAAGCCATTAGAAAAATGAAGATTCCAAATACAACGGCAAATCAGAAAAATCCGGAAGAAGGCAATCCGTTGTAAGATCCGTATAGACACATTCGAATATCGGAGACAGAACTTAATGTAGTAGGTCTCCGAATTTTCGGAAGATTGGATCTTGAGGAAATACTCTAAGCGACTTGGACAAAACACCTCAAAATGATAGAGATTTAGGGGACCATTAACATCAAGCCTCAGAGTTACTTTCTTTAAAACGTTTCACCAATTGTTAGCGCACAGCCAACTTAAATTTTTTTTATGATAAATTTAAAAATTTATCAAAGTGAAAAAGACCGCCTGGAGAATAAGAAAAATATTTTCAAAAACAAATAACTCCATCACAATACAACCAGAAGAAAGAAAAACATTTGACAAAAACTCATCGGACTCCTTAAAAACTAATTCTCCTGGTGGAGGAAAGGCAATTATGAAAGACATTTGCGTCGTCAATCGCCCCATATCCCAGTCTCTGTCTTCGCAACATCCCTACAAAATGTCTAAGCAAATTTTTATAACAATGTTTGCTTAATTGTGAGTTTCTCAAAACTAAACTCTCGTATTCCCTGAGTATTTTGCTGTCTCCTTTTACGATTGAGACTTAACAAATTTCAGATAACAATTTTCATGGGAATATTTTACTAAATCTCAGACGGAGATGAAAAAGAATATGCAAAGAGGAATGAAGAAGAGGTGGGGAAACAAATATTAAAATATTCAAGCATACTTTATTTAATTTGTCACAGCGATTTTCATATGCATATTTTATGCATTATTTCGAATCTGTCGCAAATATGAAGGTTTCACACCGCTTCAATTACGGATGAGAATATTTCCCAGTGGATATTCATCAGCAAAAGAGATCAAGGAATAAAGCCTAAAACCTCCAATGCCTTGCTGAAGCTAAAACAAGCAAGACAATTACAGCGCAATACGCAAGAAGTTGCTCTAAGAACACAGAAGAAGCATTGAAATGGTCTTGTAATAGCACGCACCGTTTGTTGTGGTGGACCATAAATAATTACATTTTAGAAAATTAATTTTATGTAATTCAGTATAGAGTTTCGTTTTATCGACTTAAAAATTTGCTATGAAATATGTTTGGGAGTAATTTGTTTCATTATCTGGTGGGGTAAATTGCAAAACATAACCCGATATTGGAACATTTGCAAAGCAACTGTCCTTCTTATGCTCCTTCACTATCACGGTGTATAGAGTATAGCACACGGTCCCTCGTGAAGGCATTGTTGCAGTTGACGCAACATAACTGTTAGGTTCGATATCAAATTTAGAATTCATAAGATAAAAAAACAGTTTATTAATAAAACAATTCACAATTTATAATTTTTAATTTATATTTCATAATTTTATTTAACCGTAACTTTTTCCTTTATAATTAAAAAATTAAATTTCCACCATTTATATTATAATTAATTTTAAGTGTTATACTATAATTTCTATTATCTTGTAAATTATTTTACTATATGATTTTAAAATCTATTTTAATAATCTTAATTGTTAATTAATTTAAAATATTTTATCGTTGTGATTCTTTTTTTCGAAAATCTAAGAGTTATTCCATCCTCACAATAACCACGCGACACGTTCCCCCGAAGTACTTTTTGGTGGACCTGGCTTTTATACCACATAATTTTTTATTAATATTAAACAATTTTTTTTCTATAAAATTCAAATTATGTTTGGACTCCCCTTTTATACAATATACGCGAATTCTGTATACAATCTAATAAATTAAAAATTGATATCTTATAATATTTCCCTCTTCTTTGTATTATGGAATGGTCCTAGATGCGATAATTTGTACCCTCTCCCTTTGTTTCCTTATCATCTAGAATAATTTTTGGATTCACAAAGAAGTTACCGTATTTATGTCACTACTATTTCTATTTTATGGATAGTAAATGAAATAAAATCGCGCAAGAAATGAATATCTTTTTTATCCATTTCCCTTTTTGTGTCGCTATTATTTCCCGTCTCTTTATTTTTTATCTGAGTGAACAAAGGTGTTTCCCTTCTGCTTATTCACGTGGTCCATAGGGATGTGTTTGGCGTCGAATGAGCAAACCGACTAGTTGAAAAGAAGTCTGACAGTAATTAGATCTGCCAGAGGATCCCCGAATGTATCTGTTAACAAAGTCATGAACAACCACGCCGATCTCGCGTGCTTGTTTACATTCATGAAGTGCGTAAAAAAGAAAATGTTTTAAATTGACAAAGGATTCCAAAATATTAATAAAAACTGCGTTAAATTTTCAGAATACAGAAATAATAAATCTTCGATCATACAACGCTGAATATTTCATGATTATTTTCAATTTTCCATCTTTATAACATGGTTACGTCAAAAGGTCCGTAGACTACCAGATTAAAGAGCAAGTAATGAAATCTAAAATACATGTAAGATGAGTAAGATCCAAAAATTCATTTCACTGAACAACAGCCTGGGCCGTAACAGATTTGTGTATGGGTGCGTTGTTGTGAATTAAAAACAGTGTCTGACTATAGAACTTTCGCCTTTTCCTAAGGACTTCTACAACATGCACGTAATATTTGCCATTGATTTTGGTTGCTTTGACAGCGAAATAAGTATGAAGAGCCTCATGAAAATCCCCAATAATGATCATAATCATTTCTTACCACTGACAGAATCCGTTTCATAATTTCCGAGCTCACCTTTCCTGAGCGTTTCCCTTCTTTTGCTGATCTTCTGTCTTCTGAAATGTAAAGGAAGAGTGATGCTTCGTCCTCTATCTCAATAATTTCCGTGAATCGAACACCAATATTTGTGTGAATGTTGAGGCTCTCTTGACAACACTGAAGTTGCTTTTCACACACTATCCCATTGAGAAAGTAAGACACGAACCACGACCGAAACATCCTAACTCCCTAGAAATGGAGCATGTTAGGCAGTGTTCTATAGTTGCCGGTTAAGGCATTTAAAAGCTATTCCTGCGTCGCTTTACGTTAATTTCACACGATGTTCTTTAATTTTTCCAATTATCTATATCAATTTCTCGTCATCTCCTGCTTCTTTCCTCGTCATTCACATTCGTTTAGTCGCAGTTGTAAGTTGGGGGTTTCTTCATGATAGACCTTGTTTAGTATTCATATTACCTTATCAGTTGAAATTTTCCTCAGAAGCACACACTTCATTACATTGCACTTTTAAACGTCAGATATCATACTAAATTAAATAATAAAGAAATATATCTGATAAAATAGTCACACGTTAAAAAATGATATATTTTTACGCATGTAGATATACTTCTTTCGCATTAAATAATTCCGACTCATACATTATTAATTAATCTACCAGTCTACGGACTTTTGATGTCACCATGTAGAGTGTGATAATTCCAATACAATAAAGTTCAACAATCTTTGTAGTAAAGTCGAACGTCAGCGTTAGGAGGTTAACAGACGCTGTCTTCCTTATCTGATACAAGAATGTAACAGTAAAATTGAGCCAAATAGTTCTTTATAAAGCGATGGGAGTATATTATTACTAAGTGAACTGGAAAACAGAAATCAGAACCAAGGAGGGGAAAGGTAACAAATGTATTTTATGTGAAAACTAAAATGTAATTCAATCGAGTAGCGAGATGTTCTTCCGACTTGTATCAACGATATCTCTTTTTAATGGTTACTAAAACTACTACAATTCAGAAAGTCAGAGTCAAGTTCTAATTGATGCAAAAAATGTAAGAAGAGTGGGACGAACGATATGATCCCTGCCAAAATGAAGAGACCAGCAAACGCGTTTATTTTGCTTTGTTGCTTGTACACACTTCTAGATGTTAATAAATAGACAGAACAATTTTTCTTTAATAATACATTAAGATATTTTCATTCACAAAGATTGTTTTTACTACTCTTTTTAGAAGAACCTCATTTCAAACGTCAGGAATGAAAAGTTGTCTTCTTCTGAGAAGGAATTTCCTGATTTGTGGTACAGAAATATAATTATAAAACCATTATAGAATCTGTCACAAATTCGTTTCTTTACTTCTATCACTTTGGCGCAATCTAATTTCCGTTTCATTTGTACATCTAATCTCGGATTTATATTAATATATTCTTTTTTCTAATATTTAATCGAATTCCTACTCATTTACAAAGTCGTTATCAGAACATGAGTCAAAGGAAAGTTACTTTTAATCAAGCAGAAATGAAATTTGTGTAACTTCTTCGCGTTGCAAAATACAAATCTTCGAGGATGTTAGAGTATAAGGAAGAGTATAATGAAGTGTAGAAGAGTATTTGCATGCAAAACATATGCGAAGGTTGTTTGTTGTTTTAGAGTGCTGC
The DNA here is from genome assembly GCA_001938485.1 of Girardia tigrina. NCBI lineage: Eukaryota > Metazoa > Platyhelminthes > Tricladida > Dugesiidae > Girardia > Girardia tigrina. The sequence continues at coordinate 26,825 of MQRK01236841.1, read as the reverse complement.
CTCTCCCAGCCATGCTATTGCAAATGTCGAGATTCTATTTTACAATTCAATTATGTTTCTTGGGTGAATAAAATAAAAATGTTTAAAAAGAATATTTTTATTCGTCCTACTTGACAAGTTCCATGTCATTATGTTTCCAGTCGATTTTATTGGGAAATGTCTTTCTCGATATTTTTATCTGTGTTGTAAAAGTATCTTAAAATAAATACTTTTCCGCAGATGTTTCTCAGTGGCAATTTAAAGTCGGGTTTATCGTATGTTTTCTCTCGTCAAATCTACTTTGAAACACTAATCGAATCAATTTGTGAAACAGGGATTCAATATCTAGATTCTTTGTTGGCACTCAATTATCAGAAGAAGTGTATTACAGAGCTGGACAACGGTATGGTGATGTACGAAAGTCTGAAATCGGAGAATGGATAGACGCTCCATTTAATTTTGCAACTCTCCGGAGAACATTGTCAGACCCTTAGGTTTACGTTCAACCGGATTTGGGTACACTATGACGGGATTGAAGTACTGAAGTTCAGTGGTCTTCCAAATATTGGTGATCTTTCGATGAAAGATTGAAGAGGATGGAGAACGTCTATTGAAAACAAACTTCTGGGAACTTTAATTTATTTTACACACTTCAACTGCGCTACCTTCAAAACAATTTTTACATGAAATGTGCATCAAAAAGGAGAATAGATATGATTTGCGATAAGGCCTTTATTTTGATAAATGAAAAGGAATTCGATTTATTTCATGGAATTTTATTCCTGGACACTCTATCCCTGTGAATTGCGCTTCTAAAACGCAAGTCAGGATAAAACATGAAATCAAACTAGTAAATCAAAAAATTAAAATTTTTATATCCATTCTTTATGCAGACAGAACTCTACTTTGCCAACAAAGATTTTTAAATTTAAAAAATTGCAATTAAAAAACATTAAAATTAATATAAACTACTTATAATTTAAAAGTAGATATCTTATTATGTCTATTATGAAGAGTATCAATTTCTTTATCAAAAATTTCAAAAGAAGAAATTAAACTCCAAACTCTATGCACTAGACCCTTAATCATATTTCTATTATATTTCTATTATATATATAGAAAGTAAGTTAATAAAAAGAATGGAAAAAGAACAGGAAATAATTGCTGAATTGAAAAAATCAATTATATATATTTTCTTGTGGAATACTTATTGGGTTAGATTGAATGTGGAAATAAATTACAAATAAATTATTCACAGTCAATCTGAAAACGAACTCCTTCAGACAATATTCTGACCTCCAAAGTCACCCTCCTTCAATTAAGATAGTGTTTTACACAATATTATTGTTTACTTCCTTTTAACGTTTCCAAAATAAATTACGATTTTTGTCTATTTTTATATACTTCATTTCCTTTTAGTCCTCAAATTTTTGATAACAAAAAACGTGCCGTTTTCGATTTCCTTCTCTATTTGTTTGTTGAATGTATCTGACTTGTTCTTCTTACCAACTTTGAATAAAGTTTTATAACTCGTTCTAGGACTTCCTTCTGATCCTCTTTTGTAATCTGGGCCTCAAGACAATGAGGTAAGTGAATTTATTTGTAGATGTATTTTTATGAATTAGTTTTTCGACGAAATGCTTTCGATAAATATGATGAGGGCGCCTAATCCCCTTATTATTTATTAGGATAATCATAATGGTATATGGCAATAATGGCAGCAACAACAGTAATCATCATAATAACGAGATTGAAATTAATTGTGAGTGTATTGACCGTATTTTAACGGATATGAGACCAAACAATCGATTTGTTTGATAAGAGTTCCGTTTTATGGTTCTCCGACTTTGTCGGTATTGAAAATATTTTTAAAAGAAAATTTCTCTCCGGGAAAAATTATAAAATAGATGAAAATAGTAAATAAATTATAAAAATACAACTAACATTGTTTTTGTTCTATATTTCTGTGAATTGGCCCTATTTCCCAGAAGAAGGCTGTAGTAAAAGTGAGTGAAGGCGAAACACCAAAAAATGGAATCATAGCACTCGTTTATTCTCGTCTAAAGGGTCCCTCATTTATACCCTGTGAAATAAGGTAACATTAATTCCTCAACATTTACTCATTCTACCCATTGATGTTCACGGTGGCAAATTTCTACAATATTGTCTGCCCCAATTAGTTTAGTCCTCATTGAAATAAATTCTGTTTATATTCATTTAGAAGTTACCAAAGGACTCAAAGAAGGTGTGAGGAATATTTTAAATTTGGTTTGTTGAATTTTGTAAGTTGAGTTTAGTATTTGGAAATGTGTTTCTCCCACCCAGATGGAAAATTGATATTTTAGATGTTCACGATAGATAATTATTCGAGCATAATTTGCATTTTAAAGTACTGCATAAGATATATAAAAAAAACTTTTTAAATATTAAATCTCAAGACAATATATTTCGACGGATCTACCGTCATCTTCAGGTCACTAATTAGTAATCAATTCACCTGTATATAAATACAAAAATGATGATTATGTAATTGATTGCATGAAATCATGCTAATCAAAAATTCTCAATAAGCTGGTTGAGACTGCCGATTGAACATTGATTTTA
>MQRK01236841.1:0-11449 GCA_001938485.1 Girardia tigrina | reverse complement strand
TTTATTATTATTTTTATTTAATTTATATTTATTTAATTATTATTTTATTATTATTACTATAATTTTCTATTATTATTCATAATTATTAAAATTTTATTCTTAATATTATTTATTATTATATTTATTTATTTTATTATTTAATTATTATTTTATTATTATTATTATTATAATTTTATATTATTATTCATAATTATTAAAATTTTATTCTTAATATTATTTATTATTATTTTTATTTATTTTATTATTTAATTATTATTTTATTCTTAGTATTATTTATTATTATTTTTATTTATTTTATTATTTAATTATTATTATTATTATTATAATTTTCTATTATTATTCATAATTATTAAAATTTTATTCTTAATATTTATTGTTCTTAATATTTTAATTTTATAATTATTTTTTATTATTTATTTTACTATCCGTTATATTAGAGTATTAATATTACAATTATTTTATTATTATTTTAATGTGATTATTAATTTATTATTTTTATTACTTACTTTTATTATTTTATTATAATCGTTTATTTTTATAATTATTTTATTATTATTTTACCGTTAGTTTATTATTTATTTTTACTTTATTGAGATTATTTATTATATTATCACTTTTATTTATGACCATTATTTTTTTATTATTTTATTTTTATTATTATAATTTTTATTTAATTCTCGATATTTATTGTTTCTAATATTTTATTTCATAATAATTTTTTTACGATTTATTTTACTAATCATATTATTAAATTATTAATATTATTTTATTGCAATTATTATTGCTTTGTTCTTATTAATATTATTATTGGCGTTTATTATTTGTTTTACTTATTATTTAATGATATTTGTAATTATTATTTATTTATTATAGTTATTTTATTCATATTATTTATTATTTTTAATCAGACAGATTATTTTACAGCCCACAGGCGACGCAGAGAACTAGAGCGTATGTCGCTACTTGGTGCATTCGGCCGTGCGGATAAAAGTCGCGTAATTGTCGCACGCGAGCTTGTGGCTCTGCTCGGTGACTCTGCGGTGGCAGTCTCGCAAATGGGCCGGCTCTGCCGCCAGTCGGTACATTGGCAGGCCGGCCAGCTCGAGCACGCACTCGTGGAACACGGTATCGACTCGCGCCTCCTTCGGCAGCAATCCCGTCGACAAAATCGCATCGACAATCTTCAGATCGACGTCTTTCGATGACATTTGAGCGATGATTCGTGAAGAATGTCAAATCCGAGCAAATTTTATTTATTGAAATAATTTTTTTGAAAATTGGCGATATTTGAATTTGCTTGACGAATCGTACGCGTTTGATGCAGTAAAACAAAAATGGAAACTGATTTGCGAATAACTTTGGGTGAGAATGTGTTTTAGGTGTCTAAAATAATCTTGTTTTTAATAAATCATTATTATTTTAAAAGTATAAAAATTCTTTTGAAAATTTCTTTCAGGTTTGGTTAATATTTAGTTAGTTAATTTTTAATTAATTAATTAAAACATCTTTTAGGCCCTTTACTTCCGTGAATTAATTTTAGGACAATAAACTTCTATCGTCCAACCACAATCCTAACAGAACTTATTTTGAATTTTTTTATCAGGCGCATAAAAATTAATTTTTAAAATTTAAGACTTTAGTGAAAAAAACTTTTGTAACTTAGTAATAAACGATGTTTTTAACAAATATTAATATCCCAATCAATATTGTTATGTTACAAAAAACAATAAAAACCTTCATTAAGATTTACTTCGTGCAAAATAATCTTCACTTAAAACTTTTAATGACTCTATTCTTTATATTGTCTAATTAAAATTTTTATGTTGCTATTAATAATATCTTTTTCTATGTTCATAATTTTAAAATTGTAGAAGTTCAGTAAAAATTTAGCATATATTTCTTCATTTTCCCTCTTCGAATATCGCTGTTTTTGAATCTTGCCATTAATCTTTCGATCATTTAATTGAGAACATTTAACACATGTAATTGAGCTTTAATTTGTCACAACGGTGAAATCTCGCAGAATCGATTAAAAAATTATTATCTGAATAATAATAAATTTTATTTCAAAACATAAAGATTAATGTTTCGTTGTCTTTCAGAGCATATCGTCCGCAAGGGAGGTCATGGTTAGGTGGCTAAAAGGTTTAGTTACCTAGTTGCTCTGAATATTAATTTCGATAATCAATCAGTCACCACTGTCGAATTTCAGTTTTTCATAAAGCCAATGTGAGAATTTTGAATGTGTCCTCCTAAACAAGAGTCTATTTTAACAATAAATGAAAACTTTTACTTTCAATTATTGTCTGCAAAGATTCCATTATTGTTTTTCAAAAGGCTTCGTCAAGGTGCTTCACCCATACACAATCGTCGGACATTGCTTTTGTGACCGATTCAATGGTTTCCATTTCTAAAAAATAATGTTAGCAGAAAAAAATATACTACTCTCAGTTATGATTGCTTATATATTAGTTTATCTTAATCAGAGTAATGGTGCAATACATTGCAGAATAAGATAAATCTAGTATTGAATGACAAATCCAATAGCCATTATGGTTATATAATAGCATTAATTGATGGTCGCCAATTATGATAATTAGACAGCAGTTTCCGTTTTTAAAAAAAAACAAAATAATATAAAGAGATTAATCAAATAATTAAATTTTTCAAAAGAAAAACAGCCTTAAAAAATATTTTCCAGAGAACTTTTTAATTAGTAAATAATCAATAAAAAAATCAAATTTCCAGTTGCATGAAAATTCCATATCTTAGCTGAATATTCAATGTTAGAAATTGAACATTTTCTAGCAAGACTTCGGATTTTGAAATCAAAGAGTCCAAGTAATTTAAAGATATCAAGTGAGAATTATGGGATACTACCTGGAGAGCCAATCATGCAAGTAAACAGTCCAACTCTAAAGTCGGATTTTGCAAGCTGAATTTTCGACTTAAGACTTGAGTACTTTTCTAAGTTATCCTTATCCGCACGTTCATGGTATTTCTGTTAAGTATATAAAATATAAATTTTAAAAGAATTTAATTGTTTTATCTAAATAAATATAATAAAAGATTATTTACCTCTTTACTATAATAAATATAAATTATATAAAAATAATTAGATTTAATTGAATTTTAGACATAAATATTTAGAATTTAAAAATAAGGTATTTATACTAAAAAGAGAAACAGAAATGTAAATAAGATAAATAAAAAGAATTATATGTCAAGGAAAGTAATATAAAATGTAGAAGAAAAAGAAGAAAAGTGCCCTTAATTATATTTGAAGACAAGAGTTTGAGAAGAAAAGAGTTACACTTGAAAAGACAATTGTTTAAAAGAGAAAACCTTAATTATATTTAATTAAGAGTTTCAAAGTGCAAGTATTTGACCACCAAAGGAATTAGTCAAATTTGCATTTACTATCTCACGCAGAGATAATCAAATTCAATATAATTGATATAAAAGGCGACGATCAAATCGTGATCTAATCATTAGATTGAAGAAATAAATTAGACGGAGAAAGTCTTATTTACAAATTTAAAGAAAAGGTACGGACCAAGTCCTGAATATAATTTATATATTTTTGTAGTAATATATTTTTATATATCTTTTAAATTACCTTGGGATTAACAAAATATTGTTGTCCCACTACCCAAATTACAAAATCTAAATAAGGTCTAAGAATCTAAAATATTGATTTTGCGTGAAATTGTAACTCTTGTACATAATTAAATATATATTTGTAAATTTGAAGTCTTGTTTTTGTCATCATTTTTATAGATCCTTGAAATTCACGCTAATATCCCAACATTTCTATTGTTCTTACTTCTATTTAAATATATTTTAATTTAAGAATAAGAAATACATTTTTAGAATTTATTAATTATATATCTAAATATTTAATTATAGGTGTGAGGAATGTTTTGAATTGTGTGTTGATATTGTGCATGTTTTATGTTGATTTGGAATGTGCCTCTCCTACACAGATGGATGATTGGTATTTTCTTTGATTCCTACTAATTAAAAATAATTTAATTTAATTTTAAAATAAACAGATTTCAAATAATTTTTGAATGTATTATTTATTTTTTAATGTAATTTAACATTTTAATATATTAATATAATATGTTCTTTTTTAAAAATTTTTAGATTTAAATTTAACCAATTAGATTCTTTGTAATTAATAATGTTTATTAACAAATTTTCATTTATTGAAAATAATTAGTATGAACTCAGAAATATATTGATCAAGAAAAATGTCAAATAGTGAATGCGCTTGTGATATTAATAAATATTGTAAAACTCATATTGAAGTTGTTAATATGGCGACCACAGCTCATGTGACAACGAACATTATGAGACACAAAAAATTCGATGGATCGCAGTCGAAATTAGATGACTTCATAAAAATATTCGAACGTTATGCTGATATTATGGGTATAACAGAAGATAGAAGATTAGTGGTGGTGACGATCTTCATGACTCCATCAGCAATCGCAAAATTTTCAGAAGCAGATGGAAATATGTATAAAGAAAGACTGGGAACGGCATTTGTGAAAGAAAGATCTCTGTTTGACACAATGAAGGATATTTTAAATCTCCAGTAGGGATCTTCAGATCCAGAAGAAACGTTCATAAAAGCCGAAGAATTAGTAACGATATTAACAGAAAGCAAACTTTCTAAGAAAAAGATGCTCAACCTTGTTTGCATGAATATGGTTGACGATTGGGAGGTGAAAATAGAATTGAAATTGAAAGGAGCTACCAAAACAAAGGACAAAAAAGATGTAGTTTCAAATATGTATGAACTATGCAAAATGAAAAAGAAGAAACAGTTGCAGCACACAATACGGTAGGTAAACATGATGAATGGAAAACGGTAGGCAAACGTAAAACACACTATAAAGAACGAAACCAACAAAGGAATTTCGAAAGTAAGAACACTAATCACAGAAATAATGAATACAAACCGAGAAATAACTATTCAAAAGTTGTTAAATGCTGGGCATGCCATGAAGAAGGACACATCAGAAGAAACTATCCAAATATAAAGTGTTCTTATTGCAGCAAAATAGCCATATCAGGACGCCATGCAACATGAACAAGAATAGATTTAAAGAAAGAGACCAAGATGCCAGAAAATATGAATGGCAAAGAACAAATAACCCCCGAAATCACAGGAGGCATCAAAATCGAAGATATGATATTGCAGAAATGAATTATTGTAACGATTACAACGAATATGAAGAAACACGATCAAATGACGGAAACTCGAGGCAAAGTATGTTTACAGATAATAGACAAGACCAGGGAAATGAGGATGTACGATCACATGGAGAGGTGATCAGTGTGCTTTACTAAAAAGTAAAAATGTGTGTTTATGTGATTGTGTATGTAATGGTATGTATAACTGTATGTGTGATTATGTGTTAGAAGATACCACTCTTGAAGTTTGTGAATAAGATTGTTGGAAAGAAGAATTTGAAACATACTGTTTTGATAAGGAGATAAATACAAAATCGCAAAAGTTGAAACATGAAGAAATGTTGAAAATATCAAAGCTCAATATTAGATATGACAAATTGAATGGAAGACCAAGCATTGAATTTAATACAAAGAATATGAATGTTGAATGTCTTTTGGATACCGGTGCCAAAGTAAATGTTGTTAAAGCAGATATACTTAAAAGTATGAAAGATGTTCAGATAAAGAAAACGAGTAAACACATTCATTGTTCAAATGATTCAGAACTTATAAATTACGGAATTGTTAAATTAAAAGTAATAATTGAAGAAATACAAAAAAGTATAGAGTTTTATGTAGTCAAAGAACTCAACCCAGAAATGATAGCAGTTGACTCTTTAGACAAATTTGGAATAAAACTAAAGAAGGAAACTATAGATTCAAGTGATATATGGATGATTAGAGATAGTTCAACAGATGATGACAGCCTAAAGAKAATTAAAGAAATATATAACACCAAAGTTGACAACCAACTAATGAGACTATTAACAGAATATAAATCAATATTCATGGTTGACAAGTGGGATGTTGGGAAAACTTCCTTAACGAAACACAAAATATAAACTTGTGGAGAACCAGTCTTATTGAAGCCTTATCGACTACCACAACATTTTGAAGAGAAACTAAATGATGTCAAAGAAAACGGTATAATTGAAAAGTGTAGTTCTCCATGGAACTTCCCTCTGGTTAAAAAAATTAAAGAATCCAGCTTGAGAATAAATCCAGAGAAATGTCAATTCCTAGTTGAAATAACGAAATTCTTAGGATATATCATAAGTAAAGAAGGTATTGAAACAGATCAAAAAAAGATTGATACAATTAGAAAATTTCAAAACCCATGATGTATCAAACATTTAAGAAGCTTTTTGGGTTTGACGAATTATTACAGGAAATTCATAAAGGATTACGCTAGATATGCAAAGGTATTAGAAGGCTTATATGGTAAGAGCAAGGATAAAAAACTGATTTGGACTGAAGAATGTGATGAAGCTTTTCAAAAATTAAAAGAAAGAATGATTAAGACACAAATTTTGACATACACTAATTTTTCAAAAGACTTTATACTCGATACAGATGCAAGTTTTGATACATTAGGAGCGGTGCTATCAGAGAAAGACATATGTGGAAGAAAAATAGTAATTGTATATGGTTCCCATAAAATGAATAAACATGAACTTGGATATTGCCTTACAAGGCAAGAACTGCTTGCAATTTATTATTTCACTCAACATTTTAAACATTTTTTGAAAGGGAAAAGATTTTATGTTAAGAACGGATCATAAAGCTATCACTTTTATGATGACTACGAAAAACCCTATTACACTACAGTTTCAGACAGGGATAAATTTTCTTAGTGGTCTTGACATGAAAATAGAATATCGAAAAGGTGAGAAACATTCAAATACTGACGCGATGTCTAGAAATTCTTGTGAATTGTGTAGCCAATGTCAGACGATGCATGAAGAAGCCAAGAAAGGAAAGATCAAGTTGAGAATTCTTGCATTGAACGAAGAGTCAGAGGGTTCCAAACGGCAAAAGAATAATGAAATATATAAAACAAATTGTTGAAGATATCAGAAAAGGGAAAACGAGGAAATAGATACTAAAAATGACGTCTTGGCAACTCAGGACAATAAATACTGGATCCCAAAAGAAAAACGAACAGATTTTATTGAAGAGATGCACAAACTATTATGCCATGATAGTAGTAAAAAAGTCTATAACTATCTTCGAGAAGATTTTGACATGGACAATATGAGGAATTTCATTAAAGAAATAGTTCAAAGTTGTTTAAATTGTCAAAAAAGAAAGACATTAACTGCGAAAACGAAAGAAAACATATAAAATTGTCGGCAGATGAACCTTTCCAGAAAATATACATGGACTTCTGTGGACCTGCAAAAGAAACTTAAACGGATATCAATACGTACTTGCAATAGTAGACCAATTCAGTAGATATATTAGCCTGAATGCAGTTGCTAGTCAAGATGAAAAAACAGTTCGTAGAGTGATATTGGACAGATGGATATGGAAATTTTGACCTCCAAAGGAAATCCATGTTGATAGAGGAAAAACATTTCAATCGGCTTTGTTCAAGGATACAGTTAAAAAGTTCAAAGTCGAGATAATCTATTCAAGTCATCATCATCATAATACAAATGGGATAGTGGAAAGACAATTTCGAACAATCAGAAATGCTATAAATATTGGAATGAAGGACGGAAACCACAGAGATTGGACAGAAGTTTTGTCGGAAATAGAATTTATGTTGAATAGTACAGTTCAAGCTACGACAGGTGTTTCACCGGCTGAAATAATATTTGGGAGACGATTAAGACATTGGTGGAAGAACAATAAAGAAACTAACGGAAACCAAGTTAATGTCGAACGAAATGTGGAGTCAAGAAGAGTTTTTGAAGTTGGAGACAGTGTTGATAAAAAAAGAAAATATATCAAAAGATGACCGTTACATGGGTCCGGTAATTGTGTTGAAACGAAATCATGAAAGGAGTTACGAGTTACAGCTCGAAGATGGTAGAACTTTGATTAGAAATGTTGAATGGCTAAAGCCATTTAAACCGAGGGGGATGTGAGGAATATTTTGAATTGTGTTTTGATATTGTTCATGTTTTATGTTGATTCTGAATGTGCCTCTCCTACACAGATGGATGATTGGTATTTTCTTTGATTCCTACTAATTAAAAATAATTTAATTTAATTTTAAAGTAAAAAGATTTAAAATAATTTTTGAATGTATTATTTATTTTTTAATGTAATTTAAAATTTTAATATATTAATATAATATGTTCTTTTTTAAAAAATTTTTAGATTTAATTTTAACCAATTAGATTCTTTGTAATTAATAATTTTTATTAACAGATTTTCATTTATTGAAAATAATTAGTTTGAACTCAGAAATATATCGATCAAGAAAAATGTCAAATAGTGAATACACTTGTGATATTAATAAATGTTGTAAAACTCATATTGATGTTGTTAATAATTGATAGTAATTGTTTAATAATTTTAATTGTTAACTTGTTATATTAAAAATAAAATCTAAATGAAATAAATAATTTTAATTAATCAATAGTTTCAATTGATTTTTTAAAAAGTTTTAAAAGTTTGATTTTATTGAAAGTTTTTAAAAAACTTTTAAATTTAATTATACTAAAGATGTTAATTTGCACACAGCAATGGACAAGAGGCGTTGTCGTTAGAAAATTGGATCAAAGAAAGTACTTAATAAATTGTGATGGTTTTTGTGGTCCACGGCATATAGCAGATATTCGACCAAGACAACCAGACCNGCCGCGAAACTCTTACTCGGATTACATATCGGAAAATAACAATGTAAGTAGCGTTTATGCCACTTTCATTAATATCACATTCTAAAGTCATAATTTAACACCAGCAAAAATTTATTAATATTTACAATTCATATACTTAAACAAATTTCTTGTTACTTCAATTATTTCGCCCAAAATTAGTTCATTAAATTTTTTCGATTAAATTTTGAAAATATACAAAAATTTAAATCTTAAATAATCTTACATTTTTTTACAAAGAATTTTACAATATTAAATCTTAATTAATCTTATATTTTTTACAAAGAATTTTACAATATATAATCTTATATTTTTTACAAAAATTTTACCCTTTAATAATTTATATTTTCTTACAAAAAATTTATAAATTTTTAATGTAACCAAATTTTACATTCTTACGAAACTTAATCATAAAACTAATTAATTTAAATTTACAATAACCATTTTATTAGAAAAATTATTTCTGAAAATATTAATCCGTTAATTAAAATTTATTTAGCTTATTCTATAACTTTTATTAAAATATGTTAATTGTCATTACTGTAAAAATATTTTAAATAAGTATTTATTAATTTTCAAATTAATTTATAATTATTTATAAATTTTCAAATAAATTCAAATCAATTAATAAAATTTAATATTTTACTAATAATATATATTTTAACAATTTATATATTTCGAAAAAATAGATATATATTTTTAATCTACCCTTTAAATCTTTATTATGATATCAATTTTTTGTCTTTGCTAGAAGGCCTTGCATTAATCGGCCGCTCCATTACAAACTATGCTATATTTTGTAACCGAAGTGCGATATTGTGATAGATTCAAACAATTTAACACCCAGTGTTTACAAAGAACAATATTTAGATGATCTAATTAGATTTCAAAAAATCACTAATGAAAAGAACTGAATTAGACTAATTTTGATACTCTGAGACCAAAAATGACCTTGGTTTTGCTCAATCAGGACAGGTGTCTTTGTCACATAAATTTTTATAAAAGCCTGACGATTTTTTCGGTTTCCCTCAAGAAATAAAAGTCCGCGTATCCAAATTCACTCAATTTTTATTGAGTCCATCGCATAACGTGGCACAAAAGATCGTTTCTTCGATTGCCGTTTGTGAACAGCTGCTCGATTGTCTCTCTTCAGCGATCAGCAGTAATCCGCCATCATTACTGCGTCCCACCTTCCCTGGTACCTCTGCTCCATTTGGTACATGTCCTCATTGAAACTTTCTCCCTGCTTGTCGCTCATCACCCCAAGCTTTTCAAGAAGGTTTTCCATGCGTGAGAACAGGAAGTGCATCTTTATACTCATCAAAAATAATATTATTAATAAAAAATTTTTTATAAAAACAACCACGTTTTTCAAGCATTACCAATGCACTAAAAAGAGGAAAATAATTTTTTTTCTAGACATGTGAGAAATTTTATACCTAACCAAAAACGTGGGGCGGATTTCTGAATTACTGCTATTAGTAACTGCTATTTCCTCTTTACTGCTTTTTAGTAACAATCGATCATTTCTATACCCCACGTTTTATATATATATATATTACATATATATTACATATATATATTATATAATATTTTTCTGTATTTTTTACATGTTCATCTGTGTATTAACATGATGAATGCAATATGTTGACATGATGAATGCATGACGATATCTCCTTGGATACGGCCATGTTTTGAATAGTTGATACGATATTGGTTGATAACATAGTATAATACATAATATAATACATATCTATAATATAATATTTACATTATATAATAATATAATATCGACACACAACATATCAATTAAGTACTATGTATTGATATTTTCGAGAATCTAAGATCATATTCCGTCTGTTTACCTATATGTTACTCCCTAGGACTCCCTGTGCTCAGACAGATTTTTGATATTTTGCTTCTTTCGCTATATAAAACCATATGAGAGTTCTGTCCCACTTTAAACTATAAAATACAACATATCAATAAAGCACTATGTATTGATTTTTTTTTCGAGAATCTAAGATCATATTCCACCTATTTACCTATGGGTTACTATACATGTGTTCAGACAGATTTTTGATTTTTTGCTTGCTTCGCCCTTTGCCTAGGCTCAACCCTATGGGCATTCTGCACACTGTGGGCATTCTGTCTCCCTGTGGGCATTCTGTCTCACTGTGGGCATTCTGCCTCACTTTATACTATATTATATTAAAACATGAATACATTGCATTTTGTACAATAGTGAACTTATTGATTTAACGGCAGCCTAGGCAGCCTAGGCTTAGTACAGTATTGATTAGCACATGTGTAGTATTGAGTAGCACATGTGCAGCCTAGACAGAATTGATTTTTTGCACTTTTTGTGTAATTTTGATGGTTTTTACATGTTTTTGATGATTTTTAAGGTATTTTTCATGATTTTAAGGTGATTTTCATGGTTTTTAAGATAACAATGATGGTTTCTAAGGTGTATATATAATATAATAATACATAATATAATATATAATATTAAAATGTTACGTATCACGGTTATTTGATGGTTTTTATATGTTTTCGATGATTTATAAGGTATTTTCGATGATTTTTAAGGTGTT
>MQRK01236840.1:5495-16310 GCA_001938485.1 Girardia tigrina | reverse complement strand
TCCTATTAAATTATATCGAAGATAAATTGCTAATTCAGCATTCATTTTTAGGAGAAACACCGCGCCATCATCATACAGCACATCGTACCAAACCTCCTCACAATTATAATTAGAATTGCCGTTATAAAATTCACATTAATTCCTTCTCTAATTGAAATAGCTCTTAATTAATTTTAAATATTTTTATCCTTTTTATTACTTTAATATTGAAAAAAAATCAAAAATATTTAAAAGATTAAAGTTGAAATATTCAAACAAAAATTTTATTGAAAATATTTAAATTTTATTCTTGACATCTTGACTGCGCTTATAAAAAATATATAATGGTAAATCAACAAATATTATTATGGTTCTTTTAATGTGCTAACTGTCAATACTACGATTACATATAATGTATTTATCTAAAATGTTAAGTAGTTTGTTTGTTTGTTGGCTTGTCGGTCACGCTATGATCAAAATGCGAAATTGCAGAGGAACTGGAGCGAATCCACCACGTGGTCAATCTGAATATCCCGCATTGAGAAGGTTCTTTAAGAGCAGTGCCTTCACAGAAAGACGCCGGGAAGCCGATTAAATCAACCGACTGTTAAATCAACACCGAGTTCAAAACAATAAATAATAAATTATAATAATTACGATTTAAAATTTATAACAGAAACTTTTAAAGACGAAATTTAGCCCATCCGTCATATAGGATGTGTCTTTTTCTTGTAGGATATAATCGTAAAGGTAATATATCACTTTAATTAAAAACCTTCTTTGAAGTGTATTTAAAACGTGTACTGGTTACTTAAGATACACTTTTTATATAAATATCATTTTCTTAACGTGAGAAGAAATACTTTTTTTATAAATGGTCTAATAATGAAAGAAACGTTCAAAAATTATACTTACAAATCCTTGATTCTTTCTTAAATCTACTGCAAATAAGTCGGCATTTTCGTTTTCTCCGCGATCAGAAAATCCAATCCCCATCCACCTTGGAAAAGGGAAATAATCCTGGGCTTTTTTACAAATTTGTATTTGAATTGACTGGGAAACTCTTTCGACCGACCAGTTGATTTCATATAATCCGCCTGGTTTCTTGTACTGTGTTCGATAGTCAAAATCGTGGCCATATATCACCAGAATTGCCAGTGTCACCAAACTGTAGATAAAAATCAAACGCATTTTAACAATAAAAAAACAAAAATATCGTATTTGAAACAAATTTATACAAATTTATTCAGAGTCAATAAAAATTAATTCATGTCCAATCAATTTCCCGAGACGTTGGGGACATTTTAAAAGAAACGTATTTGATTTAGAGCTGTTAGCAGAATTTGTCATTTTGTCACAAAAATGAACAGTAAATTCATTTAATTTCCTGAAACAATTCGTAAAAGCCTCTTTTACTCACTCAAGAATTTCTTGAAAAAAAATTTAATAAATATTTCAGAAAAAAATATAAAATCAGGTTAAAATATTAAAAATAATATAAATTATATTTTATTATAATTAAATAAAATTTTATAATTAATTTTAGTGAATAATTTTAGTGGATAAAATAAAATAATATAAAATAATGAAAAGAAATTTATTTTTATTTTCTAAAAATATTTATTAATTAAAATTTCGTTATATAAACATTATTTCGAGGAAAAAAATTCTTTAAAATTCATTTCTTTTAAATTTTATTTTTTTTGTCGGAAAATATAAAGTTTTCGAGTGATCCAGCTGTGCTCGGCAGACAAACACAGCTGGAAAAGGAAATGATTCATGGAAATGATAAATATATTTAAAAAAAAACAAAGTTCCAAAAAATATTATAATGGACCATTTATTCATTTTAAAAATTATTTATATTTAAAACTTAGAAAACCATTGTTAGAAAGTATATTATTATTATTAAATTATTATTCAAAATTACAATCATTCAAATAAATATTAATTTATATAAAATTAATTAAATGTGGTTCCGATTATTTCATTATTAATTGTCCCATTTTTATGCATTTGTTTTAATGATCAAATATATTTTGTGAAACGAATTCATTATGTAATTCTATATACAAACTAACAACCATTAAATCCTATTAAAACAATCAAAATATAAGAATGAGTCATTTGATGTTTGTATATTGTCATTTTAAAAATTAACAACTTATTTTTTTAATAAACAAATAAACGCCATTTAAAAATATATTTTAGGATAATATATTTCGACGGTATAACCGTCATCATCAGATCACTGATTATGTTCTTTTTTATTGCTTTTATATAATAAATGAATGATTATGTAATCACTTACGTAAGTCTAATCGAAAACTCTTAACAAATTAGTTGACAGTGCTGTTTGAACATTGATTTTAGGATCACATGATCTTATCAACAATGCATTACATGAAACTCTCTCCCAATAATTTTTAAAATGCTTGCACAAAATCTTAAAATCATTTATGTTCATATTACATTTACACGTTTTTTTATGCTCAGCAATATTACTCTTTCCCCCTTTTTGACTGTGTTCTTGGACTCGTTTACAGAGATGACGGGCAGTCTCTCCGATGTATGTGGCATTTCGCCCATTACATGTGTATTGATAAACAATGTCCGAACACAATCCTAAAGGAGTATGTGATTTATTGCATAACATATTCTCAACTTTAAATGATTGAGAAATAATTTTTAAATTTAAAATGTTATCTGTTGATTTCAAGATCGAATTCTTGAGGGGTTTAAAACCCTCGGAGTAAGGTAAGCTTAGAGTATACCCAGGTGTAAAACAGTTTTCAATGTTCTAACTATTAATTTTTTCATTTTTTGATTTTTTTCTTTTTCGATTATTTTATCTACAGTCTCACGAGTGAGTCTGTCTATGATGGACTTAGAGTAACCGTTATTATTCAATAACTTGCTCAATGTATCAATAATTTTAATAGATTTTGGAAACGTGGAAGAAAGAGACCAAGAGCGGCATAACAAACCTTTGATCATATTCCTTTTATATTTAAACTCACAAAAACTGTTTATGGAGGTGTACAAACCAGTATCAGTTTTCTTTCGATATATTTCAGTTTCATAATGATCATTTTTCCTTTCAATTAACAAATCAAGGAATGGTAATTTTCCGTTTATTTCCTGTTCTACTGTAAAGATTATATTTGGATGAATCGAATTCATGTAATCTAGAAAAGGAAACACATGTTCTCAAGATTCAAAGACTAAAAAGATATAATCCACATATCTCTTATAAAGTAGTGGTTTTTTCCCCAAAAACAATTCTGTTTTTTATTCAATGGAAGAAAGAAATATTTTTTATTTTTATATTATTTTTTTAAGATTAATTAATTTCAAAATGTAACTAAAAATATTAAAGTACAAATAAAAATGATATGTCATATATGTAATGCACTGAATTCAATCGGAAGAACTTCCCTTTAATTCTGTAAAAGAATCTAATTACTAATCAAAACTGAAAGATTTAAAATGATTTTGAAGGTACAAATTAGTTCGGTCCCTTATAAGGAATCCATATGTTTGTGGTTACAAATGACTTTACTTTTTATAACTTCTGTTCTTTTCCATTTTTAGATGAAGAATTCGAAAGCACTCAAGCCCATAGGGGAGCGCCCTCTTCTAAGAAAATAAATTTCCTTTTGCGAGACTCCCTCCCTCTCCTTTTTAATCATCAATGAATATATTTAATTGAAAACTCTGCTGGAATGAATTCGTGTGAACTTTACTTTTGACCAACTCGATATGAGCCTGGTATATTTCATGTGTTACATTTGAAAATATCAAATTGGTTTTCTTATTATCAATAAAATGCATCAATTTCGAAATAGAAATAAAAGTCAGATTCGTCGGTATCTCAATAATCCAATTATATTTTATTTTGGTAGTCATCATCAAAATCGATCAAAGAACCCCATTAACTTCTCCAAGTCAAATCGAATTTTATTTTAAATTTTTATATGGTTTATGTGATAGCATTATTTAGTTGAATATTTATTCAAATAAAATATTTTTTTGGACCGTAGCCTTGAGCCGCGAGTACGGCTATTGATGTACAAGCCTTTGCAGCATCTCTCCATTTGTAGTCTCTTATCAGATTTTCCATGTTCAATCAAAAAGCATTGCGGTGATTTTTGACCCGGGTCACGATCAATATTGGTACAAAGTAATTTGTGACTTGGTTTTTATATTTTTGAGTGTATCAGCAGGGAAGTAACCTGGTGGTGTAAAATAACAATGGAACCTCATTATCGTATATTTATCGCCAAGGAATATTATTTTCCAAACAATTGTGTATTTATTTATTTACAAACAAGACCATCGATGCTTTTAAAAGGAAGTTTGGATTGTTTCACTGCATTCAATATTCAACAGTATCACGAATAATTGATAAATTTCAAAAGGCAGGAAGTGCTGCCCATTAAACAGAAAACTGGGGAGGAAAAAGAGAGCCGGATCGACTAAAATATCGAAAGAGTCGAAATTTATTTCCTAAAAATTCAAACTGCTTTTAAGAATAAGAATAAACATATCTTTTTTGCAACGTATCATGAAACTCGATCTGGACTTCTTCCCAAACAAGCTTCAAATGACGCAGCCCATTTCGGTAAATGCCTAAAGTCAGCCATTTGAGTTTGTGAACACGATAGTTACGATGATTGAAAAGAAGTCTATCAATATCGAGCAAATCCGGTTTATTGATCCAATTTCAACTTAAATATCTGTAAACAAGTAGAAAATACGATATTGGGGATGAGAGAATCCACTCGTAATGATTTTTAAACTTTTACATTTAAGAAGGCTATCAGTATGGTGTTTTATCAAAAAAAATATTGTTGGACCGATATTCATCGAATCTACAGTTACTGGATTGGTTTATCATCACATATTGAACAAAGAGGCTCTTACAAAGATAAGAGAACTTGGTATGGTTGAAGAGTTTCGGTCCATGAAGAACTGAGTACGTTTTCATAACACCAAAAAAGTTTTGGCAAATAAATTTAGATCAAGACTAATTGCTCTCAACTACAGAATTGTGTTAATAATAATATGGAAACATATAAATGTTTCACAATCAAGAAGAAGGATTAAAAGGCATTGTTCATATAAATCACTCAAATAAAATGCAAAAATGTAAACAGGAAAACATGTAAGAGTTATCTGTAATTGAAAAAAAATTTCTGTTCAAGATTTGGAATCGCCCACAGCAAAAATGAATAACTATAGTACAAAGAATGAGCAGAACATTTACTTGCGAGAACTCTTGTGTACAGCTTCAGTTAAGGACACTTTAGAACGCCAAGAAGAAAGTACAAGTAAGCCAAAGTCTTACTTAAAAATACGTCATTGAAAAAGAAAAGAAAAAAAAATAGATGAAGAATCACTTTGGATCGTAACGAAAAAATAATGAAAAGTTGTAAAGTGAACCTTTCATTCTATAAAGGTATTAAGCCTGAGGCTTTTTAGGAGGGCTGAGACGCTTATGGCTTCAACGGGCACTCCGCCAATGTTGGGATCCATGCCTTAGTTCCACCGGCGAACCGGCTTCACAACACCCCTCACCAAGATTAGAAACCTCGGATCATTGCGATGCAATCGACCACTCGACTGTAGGGTCACTACTCCACTACAGTCAAGAACGAAAGCGGGAGCCTCGCGAAGCGGATTGCAAGCCCACTGTTGCTACGATATTTTGTCGGCTCAGATATCGGCTAGCTTTCAGAAATTTAGCCTAGAGACGGAATCGTACCCAATCTAGTTTCCCAGGGATATTACGTGGAAGTATGTCTGCCCGGCTCGCACAGGAATCCCTGAAAAGTTGTAGAGTAATTAAAATAACACGAAAACAATAACTTTTCAGTATGAATGAATTATTTTACGATCTTCCAGTTACAATTGATTTTAAATATTAAATTTTAAAATAATTATAATTATTTATTATAAGGGATAATAAATAAACTTTATTTTTTCACACAATTATGTTTAGCTTTTTTCTTGACAGCAAACGAATTGCATTATTACCAGTTTTTTGATTATTTCCACGGTACCCCGACATCCGCACTGATGACAAAAGCGGACACAGACCAAAGACAATGTCAAAACTGGCATTTGTGCTTCGACATTTGAACGAAAAACGAATTAGGTAATTAAGAAATTTGTTAATAATAAAAAATGTTATTATCTAAATATAATTATTGTTAATTTAGTACAATAAAAATTAATTTGATAAATATATTGAAAAATATGTTAATTATTAAAATAAATAAAATAAATTAATTCGTTAATTTAAACGTTTTAATAATTTTGAAGCTTTAATTTAATAAAACGTAAAAATAATAATGTTTATTCAAAAGATAAAACTGTCTCTAATTTCCTTTAATTATTATTTTTCCGTTTCAAAGAAATGTAAAGCGTTATTATTTTTATTTTACTTTATTAAAAATTACAATTAAATGAAATTGAAATGTTTTATTTGTGTATTTTTCTTTAATATTTTTAAATTTCTGTATTCATTTTGTCAATATTGAAGAACTAATTAATCTGCAAAAGATTTTAAATTTTTGTTTTTTCTTGTTAAATGAACAAAAGAAATAATTAATATTAATATGTTAAAGTCTGCAACTTTTTACACAAACGAAAGAATTATTTTCGCTAATCAAAGCCAAAATTCAGAAAATATTATAAAATTTAATTCTTTATTAAAAATTTGATTTTCTAACATAATTTTCCTGTTAATTCTTGTAGCGTGGTGCGTTCAATAAGTACCCGATCTAAGATAAAATAAAATGTAACAGCAAATGTTAGTTTTGTGTGATTAAATAAATTAATATTGGTTTTAATTTTAGTAATTGTCTTATTTTATCAAATGCATTTAAATTTTTATTGCGACATTTTGAATATTCGTTGGTGCGATGATTTCAGACGTTGAATATCGCAGCGTTATCAAGTTTCAGGGATTTTCACTATTAAGCCGATATTGTATTGAGTGCCTGAAGGTGGCCAAACAATGATTAGATTATGTGATTGATTTTGAAATTGAGAAGTATAGATTGTCCTGAAAAAACTGCGTTTTCCAATAAAAATCACAGTAAGACATAGATATTTAACATCATTTAAAGACTAATGTCAGTTTAATAAGAAGCATTACATTATGTCTATGGATTATAAGATTTTCATAGACTAGAATCTATTTTTTCAATCGAAATTCACATGGAATTTTATACTGATATATCAATCAAATTAAATGTCCATATTTAAAAATTGTTTACTACTAAAAAATTAATTATGGAGGTAACAACAAAAGATATATATGTAGTTGTAGAAACATTACGTCGAAGTAGTAAAAAACAACTAAAATTCATTCTATCATTAAAACAGCATGAGTCGGAGATAAAAATCAGTCTCTCCAGAGTTCAAGAAGTGATGAAATCATTTAAAGATGGCATTAAAAACAACTTCATTCCCAGTAAGGGGAGTGGGAGAAAAAAATGATAAATAAGAGTAGCGGGTATAAACGATGTTATGACGGACATTCAAGATAATAGTAAGAATTAGAGAGTTAACTATTCCTTACAACGTACCAAAGACAACAATGCATGACATCATTTGTAACGACCTACACTTGACGTCACAGTTTGATAAATGTGTACGGTACACAGTGCACCCCATGACTTGTCTGAATATCAGAAACATCAACGTATTGAATGTTCTGAAGAAATTTTAGAGCACATTAATAAAACAAGAAGTATAAAGCGCTTGATAGTTTGCCCAGATTAGCAAATTTATCTACCCTATCTAGAGATATCATGCGCAAAGCTCTTGAGGTGTTTCATGCTCTCTGTTTAAAAGTCATAGAAATGATGGTGACTATTGTCCATAACATTGTAAATATATCAATCTGTTCGTCAATCTCGTCTCCACCGTACTCTGATGGAGTGTATCTCGGCCTCAGAATCAGTGGTAGAGCCTACTTAAATCGATCCACGTCTATTATATCACTTCGTTCCACATTTAATTGTAATTCCATCGCAAATTTGATCTTTATTTTCGCTTCAGAATGTTTATGAAAATTTCTGATACGGCATTTAAACACATACGTCATACTCTGATTCATTTCTATCATTGCTGCATTATGACCTTTTTCTTTCGCGGCTTCGTACATACTCTTTACTTTATCTACTTCTTTACATATACCGATTATTGTCTTATTATCGATTACCGTCTCTAGGTAATACACAGCACAAATATTGTCTAACGGAAATGAAAACAGTACCTCTGTATCTTCACCCTCTTAATTTTTATACAAAAATTCCGATGTACGCGATATCAACAAATTATTTATATGGCAATCCACCAATAAAGATTTCAATGTTATTTTTGGATCAAATTAGTAAGTTAGTAATCCAAACATTTTTCAAAGAAACAACAGCGACGAATATCAATTTATATTTCAACAATTTAAATTTGCGCCAACAATTTTACAAAAAAAAAACTTGGATCCATTTAAACAATTTTTCTTCAAAAAAAATCACGTAGAAAAAAATCATTCTTAGAACCACGTTTTACGTCGTGGTATTTTATTTTTAATTAGTTCATTTTTAAATGCCATTTTTGCAACATTCTTTTATACTAATTTTTTTGGTCGTTTTGTTTATTTTTTTGATCTACTTTTTTTATTTATTTTTGTGCCATTTGGCATCTTTTTGATTTATATTTTTTAATATTTGCCCATATGAAATTTCATTTATACCAGAGTACATAGAAAATAATAAATCAACGATTGTCCAATAACAGCAGTCAACAAACACAAAATATTTCAAAATCACAAATTCGCTATTAAAAATGAATTTTTTTGCTTCTCTATTTCATGTTTTCTCTCGCTATAGTCTGTCTTTTGTAAAATTATGCAACAAATAATTTCGAATAATCAATTTCCCAAATATCTGGAACATTATTGAAGTAGGGGGTAAATGGGCATTCGGCTCCACACCCCCCGGGGAATCACCCGTTGCCATGGCAATGGTTACCATGGAAACGGTCACTGTTACCACAGCAACGGTTCCGGTTACCGTGGAAACGGTTTCGGCTCACTTGGCAACGCTTCTGATTGGTCCTTGGTACCCTAGCAACGGTCGCGATCACCATAGCAACGGTTCTGAACATCCTAGCAACCGTTCCTACCACCCTAGCAACGGTTCCGGTCACCTTAGCCTAGGCAGCAACGGTTCCGATTGGTCCCAGGTACCTTGGAAACACTTCTGATTGGTTCCCGGTTACATAGCAACGGTTTCGGTTCCACTGGAAACGGTAACCAAGGAAGTTTTTCATTAGCAACGGATACAGTGATTCAAGTTGGTTATAACAGTTTTTTTTATTTATAACAAAATCTTTATTTGATTATCCATTTTGTGTGTGTTGTGATGGACTGGGTCATTTTTTTGCGTTATGAATGTGTTTGATTTGTTTATTTGTGTGAATGGTAGAAAGGAAAAAAATTTTAAAAAAATCATTGAAAGAAAAGAAATGAGAGTGGATGACGAAATTATGAAGTTAGTGAGAGATGGAGATTGATAATAAGGAAAATAATTAAAAAATCAAAAAACAATTCAATATTCGATTTTGTATTGCAAATCCAAATTTAATAAATCTTCTTTAATAAATCTTTCGCTCTTCGAATTACAAGTGGATTTGTTATTCAAGTTATTGTAAATATCACCATATTTATAAATCTTCTCACCAATTTCCAAATGGAATTTCTCTTTTATCCAATTCATTTTGAATATCGAAGCCGAGGAATTCTAAAAAATCAAATCCTCTTCAAAAATCCTCTTCACCCACTGAAATTCTTGACCAGTTCCATAAAAAATATTTGTTTTGGTTGACGATCAATTGGGACAGTAATCAAGTAACATTTTACTAGTTGAATCCCCTACTATAACTGATTTTCCTTTTGTTTGGTGATATTGTCAACTTCTTTTTATCCTTCTGTTGTATCGTTATTAATATAATCTTTTTAACTTAACGTATTGTCTTTATTTTTATTTATATTCGCAGGTGGATTAAAAATTAGGTCTTAAAATTAAATCTTATTTAATTCACTTCAGTAACCATGGTAACCGTTACCGCATCCATTGCAACCGTGACCCTTTCCTTAGCAATCGAAAAAAAGGTGCTAATCGATCGCTGCACTGTGTTTAGATGTACTAATCGATACTTTAAAAGTGCTAATCAATTGTGTACATTGTGCCGCACATTTCTAATTTTCTAGCACATTGCTTTTTAAGTTGCACATGTGCAAAAGTATAAAAATCAATACATAAAATTTTTTAAAAGCGTTAGTGTCAAAAATCAATATCATATGTTTGATGCACATTTGAATTCTCTATCTGAATGTGAAATTAGAAATTTCATATATTGATTACTTTTCCCTATAATTAGCATAATGTGCAAATTTACACAAAATGCACATCTATTTTAGGCCTAAGTAGAGACAAAAGAAAGCAGAATATAAAAAAATGTGTTGATGCACTTGAATAGTAACCCATATACGTACATTGAGATTCCATATCAACATTTTTGAAAAAGTGCTGATAAATTGATTTTTTCGAAAATGTCTGAAATTCTTACAAAAGTGTTCAAAAATCGGTGCCTAGTGCTCTTTTCGTATATGTTGTATCTCCGCAGAGGTTCTTAATTTTTTAAATTGTATATTTTGAGAAATGTGATCAAAAGATTTCAAAATTATATCAAACAGGAATTTCATATCTTCATTTGTTTTCACTTTAATATTGGTCATCAATTCACAATAACTGCTAATCA
>MQRK01236839.1:0-14213 GCA_001938485.1 Girardia tigrina | reverse complement strand
GTTACGTCAAAATACTCTAATATGATTGGACGATTCACTTTGCACATTTAGACTAGGTTTACAAAACTTTATCAAGAGTGCTTCAGTAATTGTCCTTTCATAATTGTGATCAAAGTTACTATTCAAAACCCGAAAATCATTATCAAATACCCTCCTTTGAGTTGCATAACATTTCACTATGTGGTCCAAAATTGAGCTTTTTCTACTTGATTGGGTATGTTCTGCAATTCTAGTACGGAGGTGACGATTTGTCTCTCCAATGTACAAGGATTCACACTTGTGACATTTATATTGGTAAACTAAATTTGCTTTCATACCCAATTGTGTTTTAGATTTATTTGAGAAGTAATTAATTTGAGAATGTCATGGAACTCAAAGGAGGGTATTTGATAATGATTTTCGGGTTTTGATTATTAACTTTGATCACAATTATGAAAGGACAATTACTGAAGCACTCTTGATAAAGTTTTGTAAACATAGTTTAAATGTGCAAAGTGATTCGTCCAATCATATTAGAGTATTTTGACGTAATACACTGTGACGTAATGGTCATCTTTCTATATAAACAATAACTTTCTAATTAATTACAGAAGTGAAGATGCCACAAAAGTGGCGAAACATGTTTTCGAATAAAAATTTAAAATTAAAATGGTGTTATTTTTGTTTAATATATATATATATATATATATATATATGGTGCATTTAATTTGATGAAGCAAATAATATATTTTTAAAACAAATATTTTTAACATATTTTAAATCTAATTGTATCTTTAATTGACCTATATGAGAAATCGGAAATTTAAAAAGAGGGAGTCGGAAAACCATATCCATTGAATATGCGGTATGGAAAACCTTACCAAACACATGTCAGTCTCAGTGTTGAGTAGCGTCTGATGAGATCTACTTTATTGAATTTTAGATGATTGAAATGAGACCTAAAACATTAAACAATTCCCATCAGGAGATAAGTAAGTAATAAAAACAAGAAAAGGACGAGCGCCTCGTGTCTCTATTTATACTTATTCGTTTATGTATAACCAAAATATGACTCTTACAATTTATCGTTTTCCATATATTAAATTTTAATATATGTATCCTTTACCATTTTAGTGTTATGGCTTTAACGTCCAGGTCGTTTCACTTAAACAGTGTTTTATATCGTAAACAATTAGCCAAATAAATTTCATTCGGGTTGAAAATATTGTCTTCCTTTCAAAATATCGCAATCTTAAAACCTCATTTAAAACGCAAATATCTGTTTTTATAAAGTTTAAAATTATATATCAAACAATAATTATAATAATGAAACTATAATATTCAAATACTGTTGAGAACACTTTTACTAATTTTTATTCATTTATTTTATCTGTTTAAGTTACTATTTTAAATAATTTCGAAAATAAATAAAATACTAATTTTACATCACTAAATTGGATTCACAGCAATACTTTCAGCTACCGGTAATATGAAATCACATAGATTTTCCAATATTCACTTTCTATTTTTTTATAAAAACATTTTTCAGTATTGAAAATCAGATGTCTCTTAGAAATTATTTAGGAAGTATTTTGTAGTCAAACTTCACTTTAACAAAAAATGGTGGGAGTCCCGCTAATTTTCTAGTCGTGTAAACTAAAGACCACACTTGATAGATCTTCTACTTGTGGCCGTTGAACGAAATTCCAATATGATACTTATGTTGTCTAATGGTTCTTGGAAACTGTAGTTATATAAATCGGAATATGAACTCCAGTTTTACGAAATCTTCTTCCCATCCGTACAAATTCTTTAAATCTAGACTTGACTAATTTGTAAAACTCAAATGCTTCGATAGTGAGTTTGAGGACCTTCCATTTGATTCCACCGCACCATATTCAGAAATTAATTTTTAGCAAATGGTGCGATGAAATATTTTGTGGATAAATTAGGTTCTTAAGCATTAAATTTATAGGCATGAAATCGTTATAATTCCACAATGACTTAACATTTTGTTACACAATTTTTTTTTCGTTGTTACTTATCTTGACTATAGAACACATCAATAAAAATAAATAAAAATTATTGATAACTTATTTTAATAATCAGTGTTTTTTTAATATAAAAAATGCAGAAATCTGAACTATTATGAAGTTGGATTTCCTCAGTGAAATCTCAGAAACCTTGCAAAACACCAATAGTGTATTTAGGTACAATGCAACTACACAACAAACAGTGTTAAATTAATTCAAAATTCAAGAAAGGTAATTTTAACCTCAAATGTGAGTTTCGGGGTCACCCAGAAACGCAGATTGACAAGGACGAACTGAAAGTAACCGTGGAGTTTAATCCATCACAAAGTGCTCATGAATTATCAATAGCGTTTGCTGTTATAAAACAAACTCAAATTGGTAAAGTGAAAAAGTTGGATAAGTGATTTGAATGAAAAGCAGAAATTAAAATGTTTGGATGCTTGCTTGATGATGCTTTCTCTTGATATTTGTGATCACTTTTTGATTCAAATCATCCCTTGTGATGAACAATAGACCCACTATGATAATTGCAAACGTTCAGCAATTTGACTGGACACGAATGAAGCATCAAAACACTAAACAGAGCCCAACGTTCATCAAAAGAATCTGATTGTGAGTGTTTAGTTGTCTGCAGCAGATATAATTCATTATGACTTCATGAAACCAGGTTTGTCGATCACAGCAGATGTCTAGTGAAATTAATTAAAAGATATGATGATGAAACTCAAAGAAAAACAGCCGTAATTGTTAAAGAGGTCGACTCTCCTCTTGCTCCACTACAATACAAAACCACATACTGCACTTAAGATCGTAAAAAAACTAAAGGATCTTGAATTAGAACTTCCGCATCATCCTCCATACTAACCAGACCTAGCCCCAACTGACTAATATTTCTTCCTCACTTTGAAAAATGTTTTTATAGGAAAATAATTCAATTCCGAAGATTTCGTAAAAATGGTCTTCCAGGAATTTATAGATTATCACCAACCAAATTTTTATTCAAAGTGACCTGATCAAGCTACCTCTCAAATGGAAATGCCGAAATAATATGGGTACATACTTTGATGAATGAAATAATTATTTGCAATGGTAAATTATCAATAAACTTTGACTTTAGTTCTACAAATTTCATACTTGAAGACCTAAAATGCAAAAATGATAAAGTAGACCTTAGAAAGAAATGTATATCGTTTCCTCAAACCATATCATGAAGACCTTCAGAAACATTCTATATATCTATTGGACAATAAAATTGAGAAATCCAAATGATCCCTATGGGACATTTTGGTGGTCAAATAGGTAATTATTTCAATTTCTAGTTTTTTAATTAATAAGATATGAAATATTAAATTAATTTTTACAAGTAATTTCTTACAACCAAATAATAAAGACATATTTTAAAATTATTTTAAAGAAAAAAATAATCAATTAATTATGTAAGTAAAAAATTACCTTTATTAAGAATTCTATTGTTGATTAATATTTGTATAAATAAAATTATTATATTTTTTTCGAAAAAAAAACATGAAAAATTTTATTTTATTTTGATTGGTCTTTGTCGATTCAAACAACAATTGCAATATTTTTTTAAAAATTGACCAATAAAAATCTTAATTAAAACAACTTTTTTAATTTATTTTTTTCATCGATATTCTTTTCTTTTTCTTTTTTATTGGTCAAATTTATTTTGATATTTATTTTACAATTTGAGAAAGAGATTTATTTAAAAATATGATGAGACATTAAAGTTGTATAATTTATTACGAAATATTAATTATAATTAAAATATTTTATTGTCCTGTCTCATATTTTATGGTACCGGTTTAACTGAGTAATGTATACACATGTCTAATGTCGACTAAAAAGTTGCTGTATTTATTCTTAAAGATTTATTTGATCAACTCTATATAGATCTTCCGGAAAAAACCACGTATTTTCACAAAAAATAAAATTTTGAAATAAAGAAATAAACTATATTTAAATGATATGTTTGATCTTAAGTTAGTGGGTGCGGAGACTCTGGTTTGCCGGGAGCCGAGCTCGCTCATCGAAACCAAAATACTCCCTTTTACCCTCGGAGAATAAAAGTTGTGAGAATCGAAAGCAAAGCATCTTTTGCTAGAAGTTGATTTCAATAGAACAAACACAGCGAATATATATCCCAATAAAAATGATCCCATCGAATTATTATTTTTCTAGGAAACGTTAATAAAGGATCAGTTAAATATCAATGGTGATGACCTGACGAAATTCGAAATTCCCTTTAATTCAAAACCAGGTGAACAAAGTAACAATGTTGCATATGGCAGTCGGTGACCTTAATGATATGTATGATCTATCGACCTCTTTGAAAAGTTCATCGATCTCTGAGAACGCCAGCACCATCCGCGAGGATGATAATAGATCGTTGAATAAAATCTACGACGATTTGTTTGGTTTGCTTCAATACAGAAATTATTAAACGAAACATCTGACGAAAGAAGGCATTGAAAACGCACAAAGAAATCGAAACGAATAAATATTTTCGAGAAAAACTGTTGGAGGTGCTCAGCTACTCTCCGGCTAATGACGGCCGGTACAGTAGGGGGATGTCTATGATAACAGTTAAATTATCAATATGTATGGGGAAAATTGGGATTACGCCCAACAACCCCCCGGGAGCGGTCACCCATTGCCATGGCAACAGTCACGGTTACCATGGAAACAGTGCAGTTACCACAGCAACGGTCGCGGTTACCATGGAAACGGTTCCGGTTACCATAGCAACGGTTCCGGCTCACTTGACAAAGCTTCTGATTGGTTCTTGGTACCCTAGCAACGGTTCCCATCACCTTAGCAACGGTTCCGATTGGTTCCCGGTACCTTGGAAACACTTCTGATTGGTTCCCGGTTCATTAGCAACGGTTTCGGTTCCCATAGTAACGGTAACCAAGGAAGATTTCCATTAGCAACGGTAACCAAGGATGTTTTCCATTAGCAACGGATACAATGATTCAAGTTGGTTGTAACCATGGTAACGGTTACCGCATCCATAGCAACCGTGACATATAACATATATAACATGTAAAACACCAATAGAAACATTTGAACTGTGTTAAATGTGTTGTGAATCACTATATGATCACTTGTGATCAAATAATATGTAACAATAATATATATGTATATAATGTACTATATGTATATAACAATAATATACTAATATTAATGGTTGATATTTTGATGATTCTTCAGTAAATAGTTGATGATACACATAGTGATTGTATATTAATACCATACGTATATTAAAATGTTCACTTTTTGAAAGGTTGATAAGGTAATGGTTGATACAATTATGGTTACTTTTTATTGCCGTTAAGGTAGATTTGAAGGTTTTTATATACAAATGACTGTTCATGAGGTGATTTTTATGGTTGATGATATGGTTGTTAAGGTATTTTTGATGTTTCATATGGTAAATTTGATGATTGATAGTATGTTTGACAAGGCATAGTGGATAGTTTATAGTATATGATGGTTCTGGTTGATAAGGTAGTTCTTATAGTAATTTATATATTATTCAGTATTGTCTGTATTTTTTACATGTTCCGTTGTGCATTGATATGATGAATACAATATGTTGACATGATGGATGCATGACGATATCACCTTGGATACTGTCATGTTTTGAATGGTTGATACGATATCGGTTGATAACATAGTATAATATCATAATATAATACATATCTATAATATAATATTTGCACACATAATGTGCATATATTCGAAAAAGCACTAGGTATCGATTCTTTCAAAAATGTTGATATTGAATCTGACTATTCATATATGAGTGTGTTCAAACAGATTTTTCATATTTTGCTTTCTTCACTTTCTGTCTAGGCTGTACCCTATGAGAGTTCTCCACCACTTTGCACTGTAAAACACAACATCCCAAAAAACGATTAGTGTACGTTTCTTCAAAAATCTAAGATCATATTCCGACTATTAATCTATGGGTTTCTATACATGTGTTCAAACAGATTTTCGATATCTTACTATCTTCGACCTCTGCATAGCTATATTATATAAAAAACATAAATGTAGTACACTTTGCACAATTGTGAACTTATTGATTTTGCACACTTGCATGTGTGAAGTATTGATTAGCACATTTGGAGACGATTGCAGTATTGATTTTTGCAATTTTTTGTCTAATTTTCGTTGTTTTTACATGTTTTCGATGATTTTAAAGTTGTTTTTCATGGTTTTTAAGGTAAGGGTGATGGTTTCTAAGGTGTTTTTGATTGTTTTTATATATAATATTAAAATTTTATGTATCATGGTTACGGTAACCAAGGTATTTTTGATGGTTGATGCCTAGGCTCAGGTACTTAGCTGATTATGTAGATGTTATGTGTAATGGCGATGCATGTTTGAAGTACTATAGGAGTTTTATACATGTAGTTTTTACGTATAATATAAAAGGTTATTTATCTTGGTTACAGTAACCATGGTACTTGTGATTGTTGATGCCTACGTTGGGATATATTAGGTGATTCATGATGTATTGTTTGACGGTAAATAACATACATATAACATATGGGTTTCAGGTATATACGAAAAGAGCACTAGGCACCGATTTTTGAACACTTTTTATAAGAATTTCGGAAATATTCGAAAAAACCCATTTATCAGTACTTTTTCAAAAATTTTGATATGGAATCTCAATGTACGTATATGGGTTACTATTCAAGTGCATCAGCACATTTTTGATATTCTACTTTCTTCTGTCTCTGCCTAGGCCTAAAATCGATGTACATTTTGTGTAAATTTGCATATTATGCTAATTATAGGGAAAAGTAATCAATATATGAAATTTCTAATTGCACATTCAGATAGAGAATTAAAATGTGCATCAAACACAAGATATTGATTTTTGACACTAACGCTTTTAAAAAATTTTATGTATTGATTTTTATACTTTTGCACATGTGCAACTTAAAAAGCACTGTGCTAGAAAAATTAGAAATGGGCGGCACAATGTACACTATCGATTAGCACTTTTAATGTATCGATTAGCACATCTAAGCACTGTGCAGCGATCGATTAGCACTTTTTCTTCGATTGATAAGGAAAGGGTCACGGTTGCTATGGATGCAGTAACCGTTACCATGATTACTGAAGTGGATTAAATATGAGATGAAACTAATTTTTAATCCACCACGCGAATATATAAAAAAAAGAAAAATAAAGACAATACGTTAAGTTAAAAAGATTATATTAATAAAGATACAACAGAAGGATAAAAAGAAGTGCGACAATATCACCAAACAAAAGGAAAATCAGTTATAGGGGATTCGACTAGTAAAATGTTACTTGATTACTGCCCCAATTGATCGTCAACCAAAACAAATATTTTGTATGGAACTGGTCAAGAATTTCGGTGGGTGAAGAGGATTTTTGAAGAGCATTTGATTTTTTAGAATTCCTCGGCTTCGATATTCACAATGAATTGGATAAAAGAGAAATTCCACTTGGAAATTGGTGAGAAGATTTATAAATATGGCGATATTTACAATAACTTGAATAAAAAAATCCACTTGTAATTCGAAGAGCGGAAGATATATTAAAGAAGATTTATTAAATTTGGATTTTCAATACAACATTGAATATTGAATTGTTTTTTGATTTTTTAATTATTTTCCTTATTATCAATCTCCATCTCTCACTAACTTCATAATTTCGTCATCCACTCTCATTTCTTTTCTTTTAATGATTTCCTTTCAATTTCTTTTCTTTTCTACCATTCACACAAATAAAAAAATCAAACATATTCAAAACACAAAAAATGACCCTGTCCAACACAACACATACAAAATAGATAATCACATAAAGATTTTGTTATAAATAAAAAATATATGCGGGCACTACAGTTACAACCAACTTGAATCACTGTATCTGTTGCTAATGGAAAACGTCATTTGTTACCGTTTCAATGGGAAAAACCGTTGCTATGAAACCGGGAACCAATCAGAAGTGCTTCCAAGGTACGGGGACCAATCGGAACCGTTGCTGCCTAGACTAAGGTGACCGGAACCGTTTCTAGGGTGGTCTGAACCGTTGCTGCCTAGGCTATGGTGATCAGAACCGTTGATATGGTGATCGGAACCGTTGCTAGGGTACCGGGAACCAATCAGAAGCGTTGCCAAGTGAGTCGGAACCGTTTCCATGGTAACCGGAACCATTGCTGTGGTAACCGCGGCCGTTGCTATGGTAACCGTTGCCATGGCAACGGGTGATTCCCCGGGGGGTGTGGGGCCGAATGCCCATTTCCCCCCTACTTCAATAATGTCCCAGATATTTGCGAAATCGATTATTAAAAATTATTTGTTGCATAATTTTACAAAAGACAGAGACTATACCGAGAGAAAACATGAAATAGAGAAGCAAAAAAAATAATTTTTAATAGCGAATTTGTGATTTTGAAATATTTTGTTTGGTTGACTGATGTTATTAGACAATTGTTGATTTATTATTTTCAATGTACTCTTGTATAAATGAAATTTCATATGGGCAACTATTAAAAAAATATAAATCAAAAAGATGCCAAATGGCAAGAAAATAAATAAAAATGCAGATCAAAAAAATAAACAAAACGACAAAAAAATTAGTATAAAAGAATGTTGTCAAAATGAACTAATTAAAAATAAAATACCACTACGTAAAATGTGGTTCTAAGAATGATTTTTGTGTACGTGATTTTTTTTGAAGAAAAATTGTTTAAATGGATCAAAGTTTTTTTTGTAATATTGCTGGCGCAAATTTAAGTGGTTGAAAAATAAATTGGTATTCGTCGCTGTTGTTTCTTTGAAAAATGTTTGGATTACTAACTTGCTAATTTGATTCAAAAATAACATTGAAATCTTTATCGGTGGATTGGCATATAAATAATCTGTTGATATCGCGTACATCGGAATTTTTGTATAAAAATTAAGAGGATGAAGATACAGAGGCACTGTTTTCATTTCCGTTAGACAATAATTGTGCTGTGTATTTCCTAGAGACTTCAATAGATAATAAGACAATAATAGGAATATGTAAAGAAGTAGATGAAGTAAAGAGTATGTACGAAGCCGCGAAAGAAAAAGGTCATAAGGCTGCAATGATAGAAATGAATCAGAGTATGTGTTTAAATGCCGTATCGGAAATTTTCCTAAACATTTTGAAGCGAAAATAAAGATCAAATTTGCGATGAAATTAAAATTAAATGTGTAAAGAATTGATATAAAAGACGTGAATCGATTTAAGTAGACTCTACCAGTGATTCTGAGGCCGAGATACACTTCATCAGAGTACGGTGGAGACGAGATTGATGAACAGCAGGCAAATACCAGTAAGATTGGTTTTCCCGTCCCCTCTCGTTTAGTAAACACCGAGCACTCAACCCCGGGACCACGTAACCGCGCTGCTCCCGCTCTCACATCAACATGATATATTTACAATGTTATGGACAATAGTCACCATCATTTATATGACTTTTAAACATAGAGCATGAAACACCTCAAGAGCTTTGCGCATGAAATCTCTAGATAGGGTAGATAAATTTGCTAATCAGGGCAAACTATAAAGCGCTTTATGCTTCTTGCTTTCATTAATGTGCTCTAAAATTTCTTTAGAACATTCAATACGCTGATGTTTCTGATATTCAGACAAGTCATTGGGTGCACTGTGTACCGTACACATTTATCAAACTGTGACGTCAAGTGTAGGTCGTTACAAATGATGTCATGCATTGTTGTCTTTGGTACGTCGTAACGAATAGTTAACTCGCTAACTCTTACTATTATCTTGAATGTCCGTCATAACATCGTTTTTACCCGCTAATCTTTTTTATCAATTTTTTCTCCAACTCCATTTACTGCGAATGAAGTTGTTTCTTTAAATGATTTCATCACTTTTTGAACTCTGCAGAGACTGATTTTTATCTCCGACTCATGCTGTTTTAATGATAGAATGAATTTCAGTTGTTTTTTATTACTTCGACGTAATGTTTCTACAAATACATACATATCTTTTGTTGTTACCTCCATAATTAATTTTTTAGTAGTAAACAATTTTTAAATATGGACATTTAATATGATTGATATATCTGCATAAAATTCGATGTGAATTTCGATTGAAAAAAATAGATTTTAGTCTATGAAAATCTTATAATCCATAGACATAATGTAATGCTTCTTATTACACTAACATTAGTCTTTAAGTGATGTTAAATATCTATGTCTTACTGTGATTTTTATTGGAAAACGCAGTTTTTTCAGGACAACCTATACTTCTCCATTTCAACATCAATCACATAATCTAATCATTGTCTGGCCGCATTCAGGCACCCAATACAATATCGGCTTAATAGTGAAAATCCCTGAAACTTGATAACGCTGCGATAATCAATGTCTGAAATCATCTCACCAACAAAAATTCAAAATGTCGCAATAAAAATTTAAATGCATTTGATAAAATAAGACAATTACTAAAATTAAAACCTATATTAATTTATTTAATCACACAATAACTAAAATTTGCTGTTACATTTTATTTTATCTTAGATCGGGTACTTATTGAACGCACCACGCTACAAGAATTAACAAGAAAATTATGTTAGAAAATCAAATTCTTAATAAAGAATTAAATTTTATAATATTTTCTGAATTTTGGCTTTGATTAGCGAAAATACTTCTTTCGTTTGTGTACAAAGTTGCAGACTTTAACATATTAATATTAATTATTTCTTTTGTTCATTTAACAAGAAAAAAACAAAAATTTAAAATCTTTTGCAGATTAATTTGTTCTTCAATTTTGACAAAATGAATACAGAAATTTAAAAATATTAAAGAAAAATACACAAATAAAACATTTCAATTTCATTTAATTGTAATTTTTAATAAAGTAAAATAAAAATAATAACGTTTTACATTTCTTTGAAACGAAAAAATAATAATTAAAGGAAATTAGAGACAGTTTTATCTTTTGAATAAACATTATTATTTTTACGTTTTATTAAATTAAAGCTTCAAAATTATTAAAACGTTTAAATTAACGAATTAATTTATTTTAATAATTAACGTATTTTTCAATATATTTATCAAATTAATTTTTATTGTACTAAATTAACAATAATTATATTTAGATAACATTTTTTATTATTAACAAATTTCTTAATTATCTAATTCGTTTTTCGTTCAAATGTCGAAGCGCAAATGCCAGTTTTGACATTGTACTTTTGTCTGTGTCCGCTTTTGTCATCCGTGCGTGTGTCGGGGTACCGTGGAAATAATCAAAAAACTGGTAATAAATGCAATTCCTTTGCTGTCAAGAAAAAAGCTAAACATAATTGTGTGAAAAAATAAATTTTATTTATTGTCCCTTATAATAAATAATTATAATTATTTTATAATTTAATATTTAAAATCAATTGTAACTGGAAGATCGTAAAATAATTCATTCATACTGAAAAGTTATTGTTTTGGTGTTATTTTAATTACTCTACAACTTTTCAGGGATTCCTGTGCGAGCCGGGCAGACATACTTCCACGTAGTATCCCTGGGAAACTAGATTGGGTACGATTCCGTCTCTAAGCTAAATGTCTGAAAGCTAGCCGATATCTGAGCCGACAGAATATCGTAGCAAAAGTGGGCTTGCAATCCGCTTCGCGAGGCTCCCGCTTTCGTTCTGAGTGTTATGACTGTAGTGGAGTAGTGACCCTACAGTCGAGTGGTCGATTGCATCGCAATGATGCGAGGTTTCTAATCTTGGTGAGGGGTGTTGTGAAGCCGGTTCGCCGGTGGAACTAAGGCATGGATCCCAACATTGGGGGAGTACCCGTTGAAGCCATAAGCATCTCAACCCTCCTAAAAAGTCTCAGGCTTAATACCTTTATAGGATGAGAGGTTCACTCTACAACTTTTCATTATTTTTTCGTTACGATCCAAAGTGATTCTTCATCTTTTTTTTTTACTTTTCTTTTTCAATTACGTATTTTTAAATAAGACTTTGGCTTACTTGTACTTTCTTCTCGGCATTCTGAAGTGTCCTTAACTGAAGCTGTACACAAGAGTTGTCGCAAATAAATGTTCTGCTCATTCTTTATTCATTTTTACTATGGGCGATTCCAAATCTTGAACAGAAACTTTTTTTCAATTACAGATAACTCTCACATGTTTTCCTGTTTACATTTTTGCATTATATTTGAGTGATTTATATGAACAATGTTTTTTAATCCTTCTTCTTGATTGTGAAACATTTTTATGTTTCCATATTATTATTACCATAATTCTGCAGTTGAGACCAATCAGTCTTGATCTAAATTTATTTGCCAAAACTTTTTTGGTGTTATGAAAACGTACTCAGTTCTTCATGGACCGAAACTCTTCAACCATACCAAGTTCTCTTATCTTTGTAAGAGCCTCTTTGTTCAATATGTGATGATAAACCAATCCAGTAACTGTAGATTCGATGAATATCGGTCCAACAATATTTTTTTTGATAAAACACCATACTGATAGCCTTCTTAAATGTAAAAGTTTAAAAATCATTACGAGTGGATTCTCTCATCCCCAATATCGTATTTTCTACTTGTTTACAGATATTTAAGTTGAAATTGGATCAATAAACCGGATTTGCTCGATATTGATAGACTTCTTTTCAATCATCGTAACTATCGTGTTCACAAACTCAAATGGCTGACTTTAGGCATTTACCGAAATGGGCTGCGTCATTTGAAGCTTGTTTGGGAAGAAGTCCAGATCGAGTTTCATGATACGTTGCAAAAAAGATATGTTTATTCTTATTCTTAAAAGCAGTTTGAATTTTTAGGAAATAAATTTCGACTCTTTCGATATTTTAGTCGATCCGGCTCTCTTTTTCCTCCCCAGTTTTCTGTTTAATGGGCAGCACTTCCTGCCTTTTGAAATTTATCAATTATTCGTGATACTGTTGAATATTGAATGCAGTGAAACAATCCAAACTTCCTTTTAAAAGCATCGATGGTCTTGTTTGTAAATAAATAAATACACAATTGTTTGGAAAATAATATTCCTTGGCGATAAATATACGATAATGAGGTTCCATTGTTATTTTACACCACCAGGTTACTTCCCTGCTGATACACTCAAAAATATAAAAACCAAGTCACAAATTACTTTGTACCAATATTGATCGTGACCCGGGTCAAAAATCACCGCAATGCTTTTTGATTGAACATGGAAAATCTGATAAGAGACTACAAATGGAGAGATGCTGCAAAGGCTTGTACATCAATAGCCGTACTCGCGGCTCAAGGCTACGGTCCAAAAAAATATTTTATTTGAATAAATATTCAACTAAATAATGCTATCACATAAACCATATAAAAATTTAAAATAAAATTCGATTTGACTTGGAGAAGTTAATGGGGTTCTTTGATCGATTTTGATGATGACTACCAAAATAAAATATAATTGGATTATTGAGATACCGACGAATCTGACTTTTATTTCTATTTCGAAATTGATGCATTTTATTGATAATAAGAAAACCAATTTGATATTTTCAAATGTAACACATGAAATATACCAGGCTCATATCGAGTTGGTCAAAAGTAAAGTTCACACGAATTCATTCCAGCAGAGTTTTCAATTAAATATATTCATTGATGATTAAAAAGGAGAGGGAGGGAGTCTCGCAAAAGGAAATTTATTTTCTTAGAAGAGGGCGCTCCCCTATGGGCTTGAGTGCTTTCGAATTCTTCATCTAAAAATGGAAAAGAACAGAAGT
Source organism: Girardia tigrina (assembly GCA_001938485.1). Taxonomy (NCBI): domain Eukaryota; kingdom Metazoa; phylum Platyhelminthes; order Tricladida; family Dugesiidae; genus Girardia; species Girardia tigrina. Next base: position 413 of record MQRK01236839.1, on the reverse strand, counting down.
TATAAAAAGTAAAGTCATTTGTAACCACAAACATATGGATTCCTTATAAGGGACCGAACTAATTTGTACCTTCAAAATCATTTTAAATCTTTCAGTTTTGATTAGTAATTAGATTCTTTTACAGAATTAAAGGGAAGTTCTTCCGATTGAATTCAGTGCATTACATATATGACATATCATTTTTATTTGTACTTTAATATTTTTAGTTACATTTTGAAATTAATTAATCTTAAAAAAATAATATAAAAATAAAAAATATTTCTTTCTTCCATTGAATAAAAAACAGAATTGTTTTTGGGGAAAAAACCACTACTTTATAAGAGATATGTGGATTATATCTTTTTAGTCTTTGAATCTTGAGAACATGTGTTTCCTTTTCTAGATTACATGAATTCGATTCATCCAAATATAAT
>MQRK01236834.1:23741-63473 GCA_001938485.1 Girardia tigrina | reverse complement strand
AGTGGTGGAGAACATACATTTTTCCCCTACTGTAATTGTTTTTCCACCAATGTCTCAGTTTTCTTCCAAATACTATCTCGGTCGGTGACATGCTTGTCGTAGCTTGTACAGTACTATTTAACATAAACTCGACTTCTGTCCAATCTTTATGATCTCCATCTTTCATTCTAATATTCAAAGCATCTCTGATCGTACGAAACTGTCTTTCCACGATTCCATTTGTGTTATGATGATATGGACTCGAATAAAACACCTCAATTTTAAATTTTTTCGCCATGTCCTTCAACAAAGCCGATTCAAATGTTTTTCCTCTGTCTACGTGGATTTCTTTTGGTGGTCCGAATTTCCATATCCATCTGTCCAATAACAATTTTCTAACTGTTTTTTCATCTTTACTAGCTGCTGCATTCAAGCTAATATATCTACTAAACTGGTCAATTATTGCAAATATATATTGACATCCATTTATATTTCTTTTGTATGGTCCACAAAAATCAATGTATATTTTCTGGAAAGGTTCATCCGCTAATTGCTTTATATGCTTTTCTTTTGTTTTGGTTGTTAGTGTCTTCCTTTTCTGACAATTTATGCAACTTTGAACTATTTCTTTTATAATTATTTTCCATGTCGAAATCATCTCGGAGGTAGTTATAGACCTTTTTACAACCTGCATGACACAACAATTTGTGCCTTTCTTCAATAAAATTTGCTCGTTCTGCCTTTGGGATCCAGTATTTATTATCTAGATTTAGGACGATATCATTCTTTAATGCCCATTTTCTTGTTCTACCTTTACTTATGTCCTCGATTATTTGTTTTATTTCATTATTATTCTTCTGCCATTTAAAACCATCTGATTCTTCACTTAATGYCAGTATTCTTGTTTTAATCTTTCCTTTCTTGGCCTCTTCATGCATTGTTTGACACTGATTGCATAGTTCGCACGAATTTCTTGACATTGCATCAGCGTTTGAATGTTTTTCACCTTTTCGATATTCCATTTTCATGTCAAGACTACTCATAAAATTTATCCATGTTTGGAACTGTGGTGTGATAGGGTTCTTTGTAGTCATCATAAACGTAATAGCTTTATGATCTGTTCGCAAAAAAAATCTTTTTCCATACAAAAAATGTTTAAACATTCTTGTTTGTATTTCTTCAATCTCATCAGATTTCGTGATACCTTTAATGGCTATTTGTTTTTGTACATCATCATCATCTATCAAGTTAGCGTATACTAAATTCGATAGTTCTTTCTTACCTAGCTTTTTCTCTACCAATTTCTCTATTAGTTCGTCTGCCTTTCTAAATATTATTGTGGGATCGCTGGAGATAATTCTCAAATCTAACATTTCTTTCATTATATCTAGTACGATTTTTTCCTTGGAGAACGCTGCTCTTATTTTTTCTTCACATGTTTTACCGGGCGCTGTTTCATACTTGATTATTGCATCCGGTGTCATGTATGGCGTGACTAAAAGGATTTTCTTTACCTCCGAAAATCCCATTATCTTCGCGTACATGTTGAAATTCTTTATAAATGCTTTCACTTTCGTCTCAGATCCGTCGAATGTTTCTGGACCTTTGATATTCGGAGTCATGTGGTCGTGTGTCGCCATATTAAGAACACTAATTTGATTTTTTATATTTTTATTTAAACAAAATTTTGATTGTCCTCAAGACATTCTTTGTCAGAACCTTCGTACATTTGCATTCAAGCGAAATTGATTAATTGTTTTATTCTCATTACTTTTTTAGAAAATGGGGAACTGAATATTTAAATAAAATATTCACTCAAAACTTATTGGATAATAATTAAAATGATAATTAATTATTTAAAAAATATTAATTTGATTTATTTATTAAATATTATAAAAATTAATAAACTTATTTAAAATTTTAAAATTATWTGAAATTAAAAATAAATTTAAACATTACATATTTTTAGATAATAAGAATTAAAACATTAATCATCCATCTGGGTAGGAGAGACACATTTCCAAATCAACATATACATTCAAACACAAAACATCAAACATTCAAATATTCCTCACAATTGCAATTACATTTAGAGTCATTACAACTCTCAGAAAGTCTTTCATCATTTTCCATCGTTCTAATTGTTTTTCTTATTTCTGTTTTTAATCATGATTATTCGAACAATTTTTCTAAGTTATTTTTTAAAATATTTAACCTTTAAAAATATTAATTAAAAAATAATAATTTTTACCATTTCTCAATAAATCCCAAAATAATAAAAATGTCATCAAATTAATAAAAATGCATTTAATTTAAATTTTACTAAAAATTATTAAACATAATTTTAATTGTGAAATTAAAAATATGAACTTATCAAATGATTATTTTAATTATGTTCGAATAGTCAATCTTTTAAATTTAATAAAAAATATCAATTTCCATTTGGGTGGGAGAATCACCATTCTAAATTCAACATACTTAAATCAACATACAGCATCAATATATTGACACATTCAAACAATTTAAAATATTCCTCACATCTATCAAACAGTTTTTACTCAATCTAATGGAGGTTTTTGATAATTATTACAATTGACATAAACATTCGATTTCAGTGACGCAACCTTTCACCATCTAAACGTTCCACTTTCCTTTATTTGTGAAACTCAATGCAAACAACCGGGCTTCATTCAATATAAACCAGCTGAAATAACTGACAGAGAGATTGAGAGTGAAAGATTGATTATTGTTTTGTTATCAATTGTAGATTTTATAATGCTTTGTGATAGCTGTCTGAAAAGGATTAGTTAAAAAGTGTTGGATTAATCATTATTAGAGTGTTTGCATTTAATTTTTGAAATTAAATAAATAAACATCGAATAATTTATTGGCCAATTGTTCTACAACTTATTTATATTTCCTTATGTTCACCGTTTATTATTCCGTACGTTTCTGTCTGCTTTTTAAAACACAATACTCTACTTTGGAAACCATTTCTTTGAAAAACGGTAAAATGTAACGACAAGTATTAATTATATTATTATTTAATTTAAATTGAAATTGCCGTACAAATATTTACATTTAACGGGAGAGAACAATATATTCAACGAATTTCAATCAATATACAAAAATTATCAGACAAAATCCTTACATCCGCTCGACTAAATATGACATAAGTAAATCTACATTTCTAATTTGGATTCTACCATCATCGAAATTGTGAGGATATGGCGCAGTTTTAAAATTTTTGAATCATTAAAATAAGCAAATATCTAAAATCAAAAGTTCTTGAAAATAGTTATAATTAAAAATGTCTCCAAATAATTTTATAAAGTAATTCTCCAAAATAAATTAAATGAAATTTTATTTGATAAAAAAATAATTTTTAAAACAAATAATTTTTCTTAATTTTAAAGCTATTTAAAAATGTTTTAAATTTAAAATTATTTGTAAATGATTAATTTTTTAAAACAGTTATTTTTTTAAAAATAAAACCACCATTAAATTTTATAATTAATATATAAATATTTATAATTGAAACTATAATTTACGTATGGATATTTATAATAAAATTCTGATATCAGGTTTTGTGCAAAAAAAGAAAATATTGTTCCATGTAAATTTGTTTCGAAATAGTTAATTGTAATTGAAATAAATATTTGGAGTTATTAATTCTATTCTTGACCTCGAACCCAACAGAACTGAAGTTTTGAATATTTTAAGTCTCTGGATAAGTATTTTTTTCTGGTCCCATGAAACCAAAAGCATCTTTCGTTGGATAATCCATTTTAATCAGTACTTTGTAATCAATTACAAAAGTTTTCCTTGTACTATTTTCAATGATTTTGTCCTGTGTTTATAGCTTTTTTAAGTATTTATAGCTTTTGTTTTGCTTAAGGGATTTTCAGTACTTTTCCACCAATGTTTATGCTGCCTACCGAAGATAATCTTCACCGGAAATTTTCCTTTCCCGCACATTTCTAAATTGGCTCTCGTTGATTCCATTGGTGCTAAACTGATATGATTCGAAACTGTCATCTTCATTTTAAACTTTTGAAAAAATTCTTTAATTAGTTTAGGTCGAAACTCTTTTCTCTTTCCTTATGCATTGACTACGAGCACTGATGTTGAGCTTCATTGACAGCATTTTCGAGGTAATTCAACGCAATTCTCGGACCACTTTCTTTAATTTTCATCAACTGTTTCAATTTCTATTGTTCGACATAATTTTTCTTTATTAAAAAAAGGTGCGACCTTCTTTAAACTCTCTTAACTAATATTTAACATTTGTCAGAGATGGAGAGTCATGTAGTTAAGTTAACTGCAAAAAATCGTAAATATCCCTGCCCATCTTATTCTACATCAGAAAGAAATCATCGCAATGATGAAAATTCAAAATGTAGCACTGAAACTTTTAATGCGTTTGATTAAATAAAACAATTAAATTAAAACCGATATTAATTTATTTCATCACACAAAAAAATAAAATTTTGCAATTACATTTTTTATCTTAGATCGGGTACTTATTGAACGCACCACGCATAAGTTAAAGATAAAAAAATTGTACGAATGATTTATTACTAAAAAAGGCTTTTAAATGTATTTTACGTTCAACAGTGTCTCTTTTTGGCAGCGTGAAATAAGAAAGTCATTTGTGATCCAAGTTAGTTTCAGATGAGATTCTTCAATAACTTTTGAACAATCAGTTATGGTTCAAATTGAGAGAAAAAATATTAAAATATTTTCAAGAGAAAATTATCTTATTTATTTATTCACGGAACGAAATTGTCAATTTTAATGGGCTCCTTAACGTATCTTCGTCTGAGTCTAAGACTCTCTTTCTTCTTGTATTCCCAAAGAGAATAAATAGTCACAATCTCTCAATAACATTGATGGTATACTCAAAAAATAATTAAAATATTACAGAAAATTTTATTATTCTATCAAAATTGTAATTAAACATGTTTACTTCAGCATCACTCTAAGAGTAATTTATTATTAAAAAATGTCTACTGAAAATTATTAATTAAAAAAATTAATTAAAAAGAAAGAAAAATTTATAAATTTGTGAAAAACAGGAATTAAATTTTATTGAGTGTTCGACCAAAGAGAAAAAGAGGAAACTTTTCACACAAATTCTTTATGGAAGGAGAAATTGTTTTCATGAAGGAGAAGAGGGTCGTGAATTGGTCAATTCCAATATTATTGAATCATTTTTCCGATTAATTATCCCTGGGGGTTTCAAGAGTCTTTAATTCTCCTTTTTTGAGATGGGAAACTTTATGAATTTATAGACTAATGTAAAATGTTGATGAGAATGAGAATGAATAACATAAATATTAATGTTAAATAAATGAGTTTAGATGTTTCGGGCTTTTAAAAGTGCGAATTGTACGGCGGCCAATCTCTTCCTTTTCAGTCAATAAAACGGCATTGACAGGAAGCAAAGTAAAAGTAAGACGACATCACTAGCAAAGACAATAACACAAAACTTCAATGCAGACCTTTTTGAAATGTAAGTCCGCTCTTCTCTAATCTTATTAATTGTACATCAGAATATAACCCATACCACAGAGGTAATATATCTTCGTTATAGTTCAATAGCACTAGTGGTCGGTTGTAATTTGAACAGATATTCAACATCCGGAACCAAATATGATATTCCAAGCACTAATTTTTACTAAGATAGAATCGTCTTGGAGAGAGTCCCCAGTCATGTCTTCATCAGAAGACAACGTTACCGGTTGCTTATTTTTTCATCTTTTTATTTTCCATTTTCCACATAATATTTATTTAAATCATTTCAAAATCGAAGCTTATTTATTTTTATAATAAAAAGACGTCATTTATTTTTTGTTTTTATTAGGTTGGGGAAAGATAAATCCATTATTTTGGCGTGAAATGGAAAACTATATTTAAGATGTTTTGGATTGTCCTCGAAATTGTCCGAGTCAAATATGCACCGTTTTGTAGTATAATTAGTTGTCATTTTGAAGGTAGCTTCATAATGCCTCTCTCGTAGAAGTGTTGGTCCTTATTGGGTAAAAACTGTAGTAATTGATTTGCACAATCATCTATTAATCCCAATTTCTTATCACTCAGGAAATTTTGCAATGCAAGAAAAAGGTGGTAATCGCTTGGTGCCAGGTCCGGATGCATTAAAACTTCCCAACCAAGCTCCCTGAGTTTCTGGCGAGTCACTACAAATGTATGTGGTCTGGCGTTGTCATGATGGAACACAACACCTCTTCTGTTGGCCAATTCTGGTCGTTTCTCATCAATTTCTATCTTCAAACGGTTCAGTTGTTGACAGTACAGATCTGAATTTAGTGTTTGGCCATACGGAAGCAACTCATAAATAACCCTATTTATAATTGAAAATTTAAACACTACAATTCAAAATTATTATAACTTGGTAACTTATGATAAAAAAATTGAACCGATCCGGACTTTGAATGTGGATCAACTAATATCAAAATTGAAACCCGGTATATTTAAACGAAATGAGTATGTGGAATCGTTCATTACCACATGCACAATATATTTTAATTTTCGGAAAATTCTGGAAAGCTGTGGGTATATCTTTATGATAGCTTTGTTGGCACAAAATGTTGTGTCTTATTAGAGAGAACTGTCCAAACTTAACAGGTTAATAACACCTAAAAAGAATTGTTACTCCAAAACGAAAGGAAAAGTCTATATGTGGTATCATACAATGGACAGATTCCTAGAAAGACCGTGGGGGAGAATTACTCAGAACAGACAAGAGAAGAAGAGGAGGGGGTCGACGAGGATTTCAGAGGGACAGACAATTGCACTAATGGAAATCGATGAAATAGATGAAGAAAATATGAGAAGCCAAGTTTTGGAGGAACCAATTTCGGCAATGCAATAAGATATTTAGATTACAAACCCATCCCTAAAAGTAATATGAATAATACTTATAGTAGAAGTAATGATAATGAGAAAATAAGGAATGTAATGAAAAATATGATAATGAAAATAAAGATAAGAAGAAGAGCACCGTAAACATGGCAGACATTTAAAATAGTTCGAACAATAGCAACATCTGTAACAAACAGAATACCATAAAAAATATTTTGAGTTATAAAGAAATCAAGAGTGGAAGACAGAGAAGAAGATACTCCGAAGATTATGATACTAAGTAAAGGAGGAACGACAGAGATATTATATGATAAGCTACGTGGATGACCCAGTATAACAGTAACAATTAAGGCAAACTCAATGAAAGTTTATTGGACACAAAAGCAGCATTGAATGTAACATAGGAATAGTCAATTTTTTTCAAAGTAATTTTCAAATTTTAAAAAAAAATATTTGTTGGTCAGGGCGTGAATGTTGTAAAGAAGAAGGAATTACAATAATAATTTATTTTATAAATAAAATATTTTTTCTAACATGTGCAATTATATTTAAAAAAAAGATTCCAAATTTACCACCCCCAATTATTTATAATTTTTGTCACAAATATGATTAATTTTAGATTATATAGTTTTTTTAAAAATAAATTCTCAAAAAAACAAATTTTTTTTATTTTTAATAATAAAAAAAATATTTATCAAAACAAAATATTTGTAATTTTGAAAAATATTTTGTTTGCCAAAAAAATTTTAAATGCATTAAAATAAATATTAATAAACAAAAAAATTCAGAATTTGTAAGCATTTTATTGAAATCTTAAAATAGATTGAAATAAATACAATTTTCATCAATAAAAAATTATTATATTATTTATTTTTTTTAATCTAAATTTTATTAATTAATGTATCTATCAAATTAGAAAATAATTTGTATTAAACATTAAAATTTAAAATAATATATATATTAAATTCAAATTAATGAAATATTAATTAAAAGGGTTTTAATTAAATATTATTAAAATTAAGTATTTAAAATAAAATAATTTTGAAATAATTCTAGTTAATTATATTTTAAAATTTCAGAATTTTAAAAGTTATATTAATCAAAATAAATATTTTTGATTCAAAAATTTTAGATTGTTTTAAGCTAAAATGAAAGATTATTTAAATAATAGAAATTTGCAAAATGATTATTAGTCAAAGAAAGCGAAAATTCGATTAAATTTGTGTATAATAAAAAATCTTAATTGCGCTATTTATGAATTCAAATACTGATATAACTAACATCTATATTAAAATAATCATGACTGAAAATGATGTTTCCCTTAAATTCTACCAAAATATAAATAAAATAATCCAAAAAGCAAAAACCGGTTTTTCGTTAACGAATTCAAAGCAATATTTACCAAAAAATAATCACTAAATAAACCGATATTTTTATGATTTTCTTTCAACAAATTCTGTCAGTGAAAAATAACAAAAGAATAAAAATGTATTAAAATTAGATAATAACTTTTCCCGGGAATAATTAATCACATTTTCAATCGAGATCCACATAGACATATATTAAGAACTTTTTTCAAAAAAAAGATGTTAAAAAAACCAATCTCTCTCTCTTTCAATTCTCAGAAAATTAAGAGACACAATAAAAAAAACAATTTTTTGCCAAAAAAATCGTAAAATTCATGGGGAAAAATCAAACGGGAAACCCAATACCCGCATAATGATCCCATAAATTATGCCCAATGAGATGGCATTTAAATTTGCTCGAATTAGAATTAAACGATTTCCAAAAAAAACGAGAATAAATCACATTTTAAATATCGTTTCTGCCCCCCCCCATTCTTATTCCTTTAGTTTTTATCCTGAAAAGAAATGACCTACTCGTATTACATAATCAGAACGTGACAGAATGTTAAAATGATAAAGATTACGACTACATGTATAAATTTATTGACAAATAATTTTTTTCAGTGTCTACGAAAAATAATGTTTAAATAAAATAAAATAAAACATAAAATCAAATCACGGGCGCTCCACAACAACAACAACAACAACAACAACAACGATAACGACGAGAGGAGAACACAACACTGACCGCACACGAACCAATATTATAACATTGTGTGTGTGTGTGGGAATAAATTTCATATTGATTGATAGTTTTAAAGAATTAATCGATTTCTGATTGGTTGGTTTCAATTCACAGAAGAAAAGACAGAAATTCATGTTTGTGTGTGTGCGTCTAACAGGGTGCTTGTTGGTGTGTGGAGATTTATTGACACCCTCGTCGACAGACACGGAGATAGGGAGAGAGAGAATTGTCGTCAATTATTGACAATCTGATTCGAGTGATGAAATGAAAAAGATATTTTTTAACAAAAAAAATCAAAGAAAAATTTCAATGGGAAAGAGAAAATTTTCAATTAACATACAAACACATACACACACACTAACAAATACACGCGTAAGTGATGCTGTTGAACCAATTTTAACGCTTATTGGCGGGTGTGTACAGTACACCGAGTGGGCATGTCATGCATGTTGTACGTGTGGCAGGCCTGTTTGAATTTGTCCAACAACCGTTCTTTTGCTGCTGCTGCTGCATCGAGACGATTAGTAGAAAAGAAAAATTGATTATTACTATTATATATCATTAGTAATCGTAAAGATTGTCTTCTTGTGGTACGTTTGGGACAAATATCTCTCTGTTTCTTTCTTTCTATTATAATATTACTTCGATCATCATTATTATTTTGTTTTAATCAATCGCGGATTTTTACATTTTGATCTAACGTGGATATTTTTATTTGATGATGAAATAAACGAGAGACATCTCGTCCGATTGACGGCGACGAAGAATCATATTGTGTGTGTAGATCTTATAAGATGTCTGACTCTATGTCGATGAAGAGAACAAGTAACGCCGCTGGCGATCGGAATCGGTCGACGGTTGGCGAGTTCAAGTTTTCCGTGAAGGAGCTGCAGGATATAATGGAGTTACGGGGACAGGAGGCGATCAATCACGTTCAGACGAAATACAACGGGATCGAAGGACTGTGCGCGGGGCTCAGAACGTCACCGGCGGAAGGTTGGTAATGGAGTATGAGTAAATAACACTTTGGCACATCCGCACCCATCTGACAGCAACTAGAATTAATTATCTTTTTACATTTTACTTTTAATATCTATAGCTAAGTACTTAGGAAACATAAGATCTTGTTAAATAATCCTTTTTTATTAGAAATTTTAATAAAAATATATAGAAGAATCACAACCGTCCAGCCTCAAACAGTTCGCAAGCAAAAAAACTAAATGATTTTTTTATATTTTTTTAAGTAATATTCGAATAATTTGTGTATTGTTTATTTAACGCGGTCAAATTTTTGGATTTACAAATTTTATAATTTTATTTTTGAAAAGTTTTATGTTACAAAATTTCAAATATCCGTTTTAAAGTTTCTTTACAGCTCTCATTTTATATAATAAATAAATTAATAAAATGTGTGCCACTCAATAAAAATAAAAAAAATATGGAGTTGTATTTGAAATGAACTTTCTTTTACTAATCTATTTAATCCATCTTTTTGTTTTAATCCGATCCTAATGTGTGACCCAGGAACATCATTATCCTTTGCATTATTTTTTTGAATATTTGAACTGCTGAATAAACAGTAAAATTAAAATAAATCTTGTTAATCCCTTTTTCCGTATATCACGAGTTAACTCGTCTTCAGATATATAAAATTCAGATATATATATAAATTCTAAGTGTCAACTCATTTTCACTCACAATGATGTTTTATTTTGTCAGGACAACATAACAAATCAAATAATGAAAGAAAACAATTACACAGTTTCCAAAAAAAAAATTTTTTCCACGGTAAAGGGGTTAATTATATTTCAGTTTGTTCTATCTTTAATTATCGATAAAATGGATTCAGTGTTAACTTAACCATTTATCTGCTGCATTATGAAATACTGAAAATTTCTTCATAAATATTTAAAATCATCAGAGCTACTTTGATATATTTTCAAAATTCATCATTCTAGAAGAACTACTGCAATCTATCACGAAAAAGTGGAGTTAAAAGACTGCTTCTAAAACTTACCATCAGAATATAAGTAATGGTGGTTGTTCCATAAAGTTTTATAAAGTTGTCATTAAGTTTCACATGTTTTCTTATACAATGAAATTTATTTAAACAAAAATGATATATTAAATTTTACTTTCAATTTAATGTGAAAATTCCCAAAAAAATTTCGTGCGCCTACTATTACGGGTAATACGGTCGCGATCCGCTCATTTTATCTATATTTGTATACGGTACCCCAATACAGCTTATTTAGTACAGAGAATTAACACCGATCTCTGCTAAGAAATAGTCTTTAAATTTTATTAATTCTTGAAATTTCTTAAAACTGGATAATTATTGCAAATAAGAAACTAATAAATTAATTAATCTATTTGGCATCAGAAATTATTTTTTTGACATTTTCTTTAGTTTACACTTTTAACACATTATTTTTTAATTTTAAAAGTTTAAAGAATTAAAATTATAATTTACAATCGAATCATCAGTCCTTTCGAGTGTCGTGAAACAAATAAAATGACCACTTATAAGTCATTCTTCGTAAAAGGGTATGTGAAAAGATTTTATAGCATTTTTACAATAAAATTGAACTTTTTGCAAAATGAAATTGAACTACGGTATTAAGTGTCCGGGATTAACAATACCGAGATTAACTTTCTCTGGATTAAATTTCCCCGTACCAACCCATCTATCTTACCCACTATAGATATATACTTAACAGCTAAAATATATACTTAAATATTTATTCTAACAAATCAACCATTAACTGAAGGATATTAAGAATCGAATTTGATTATTTTAAAGTGTCAAAAAAATATGGTAATTCAGTTATTCTTTAAATAATCTTAGTGTCTATTTTAACTGTCGGCCCTGAATTTCTTTCTATTTTTTTATTTATTTGACTTTTCTCTACAAAAAAAACTTTGAAGTTTTTGCAAAATTTCAATTACATTTTGCGAAAGTTCAATTTCATTGTAAAAATGCTATAAAACAAGTTTTCAAAGGGTGTATTAAATCTGCTAAATAAAAGCTTCAAAAATGGGAAAAAGAATTGACACTAAAATTTTCGACGTAAAATTTACTTGTTTTATATGGAGAAAAGCATTAATGATCATTGCGCTTGAACAGTCTGAAAATTAATCAGAGTATCTTTAAATATAAGGAAAATATAACAATTGTTAGAAACACTTAATCCACGCAAATCTTTCTTCAACTTTTTGCAGATTACTTATTTCGTTGCTCAATCACCAATGAAATGTGGTAGTATAATATGGTAGTACAATTGTTGTTAATTATGGCTGAAGATCGCAAAGGTTAATCCACCGAAATAATAAAAATTTTTCAATTGTGTTGATTATAAAATTAAACATTTGTCATTACTTTTTTAATTCAAAATAAAAACCAATAAGCAATATCTGATTGATCCGGCCAGTAGTCATGAAATCATTCTCTCTGGAAAAGTAAATAAAATAAAAGAAAATAAGCCACACAGCGACAATCACTAATAAATGTACGTATAAAAATGTAATTCCACTTATCGATTAATATTAATTTTACATAACTAATTTTATTTAATGATTTAATATAATATAAAATAAGTTGTTTTTCTTTAAACTTTAGTATATTTTTTTAAACAAATTAATATTAATATTATTATTATTTCATTGATTTTTTTTTCACGAACAGCGATTGTGAATTTAATTCTTTGGAATCGGAGGTCATCTTTCAATTTTCAAATGTCAACAATTTCTCGTTTTTGATAGATTTGATAATTTTTATCGCACTATTCGTTTTTTTATAGTGTAAAAAACGATGAAATATCTTTTGAGTAACCATTTATTATTTCAAAATTCAAGACATATTTCGTTCTTATAAGGACATCATAAGGTAGATCGTCCATTGAAAGATTAGATCTATAAACATTCAAGACTAAAACCAAAAACGAGCCTGTATCAAACACAGAATATTTTTCAAATTCTGATTAGATAAATAACTGAAAAGATTTATTTTAAATACTAATATTTCGATTTATTGAAAAAATATACCAGTATGTCCTGAATAACATTTGAATTCAAAGATGTTAATTTTGTATATGTATAAAGTTAAATATAATTTTAAATTTGATTTTAATAAATGAAAATATTTAAAAATGAAGTATAATCTTTTTATAAAAGAGTTGAGATAGCTAATCAATAATGACTCGAGAAACCGTCTTTCAGAAAGCGTATCATGTTTTGGTTGATTGCAAACTAATACGAGTACAGTGTCTTTCCAATGTAAATTTGTGACATAAAAAATTATAAACAATATTAACTTGCATACCCAAATCTGTTTTTGGTTTTAACGAGAAAAATCATTATACCTTCGAAGTGACAGACAGAACTTTTATATCGTTGTTAATTAAATTACGTGAGCTAAATTTAGTTTTTAAAAACCTCCAGACTATAGTCTTTTCACAAATGTTTTGAGACCCCCTCCGATTCATAATTCTTGATATTACACTTTTTTCTTCCATCATACTCTTTTCCTAATGTCTGCTTCAATCTTTTATCAAAAACACAGTCAAAGTACATATTCTTATTCAGTCTCTTCCTCAAATTGTTTGGATCTTGTGAGATAATTTAAAAGTTGAAGATAAGGGCCATACTTGAGCATCCAACCTTTGACAAGACTCTTTATGTATTTTTCCGCATTAAAACAGTTTATTGTTTAATACAGTCCTATCACCGTTCTTTTTCTATAAATTTCTGTCTCGTAATTACCCTTCATCCTAGTAACAAGAACATCAAGGAAAAGATTTTGTGATTACCCTCAGTCGTGAACTCAGTCAATGACTCTCATTCATGAAACTTAAGGAACGATTCTATATGAATTTCCTCTATTAATTTATTTCCTATTTATTTCCAGGTTTAATTTGTATTAAAAAATGAATTTGTTTTTTATAGATTGCATAAAAATGGATGTTTTAAAAGACTAAATTTATTAAGTGTATATTTTTGAAAAATATATTATTGTAATATTTATTATGTAATATTTATTTTTATTATCTATTTGGTGTTTTAAGTTATTTATATCCAATCAGATTTCATACAAATATTCTGCTTGTTACAGATTTTCATTTGGTTTTGAATGTTTAAAATATGATCTCAGAAGGACGATCCAGTTGATCGTGTTAGGTTAGGAACGAAAAGTGTCGTGGATTTTTGGAAATAATAAAGAAGTATTCAGATGATGTATATTTATAATTTATATTTTTATAATTTTAAAACGATTTCCATTTACCTCACAGAGGTTTCCGACAAAAACAAATTATTTAAAACTTCAAATTATCAAAATACAAAAATTCAAAAGATTCAATTATTAAAAAATCGAATTGGCTCATGCTTTACGATTTTTAAAAAAGAGAATTTTTAAGCCTGTTAAAATTTTATTTTTTTTTCAATTTTGAGTTTCTTTATAAAAATTTTTGATGCATGAAAATTTTTAGAAATAAATCAGCTTAATTTTTTTTGTCGAAAATAAACAGTTTATTTTGCCTCTCTCGGGTAATCTTTCTACAGGAATCAAACGACTCTGGATTGCAAGACAAAATATTTTTTATTTCCAAAATATAAAAAAAAATAATTATTTTTAAATCATTACAAAATTATTATTTCAAAATAAAAAATGACTTTATTTACGAAATTAAATTTCTATTTTGTTTTTTTTTTGAAATTAAAAATAAATTTTAAATAGATTAAATTTCTTGATAAAGTTGATGTTAAAATAATTTAAAAGTTTTTATCAGTTTTAATAAATAGTAACTAAAAATAAAATTAAAAATTGCCAACATTTTATCATTATCTAAAACAAAATAATTTTTCTAAAATTAAAATAATTTTTCAAAAATTGGATCAGCAAATCAACTGCAATTGATCAATTTTCAAAATACTTATTTATATTTGGATGAATCACTTTGGACATTTACGTGTACAATACGCCCTATTGAGTGCCTCCACTGAATCCAGTTTGTTACAAAAATAGCTTTCATGTGTATGAGGAGTTAGTTTAAATTTGAACTTCGCCAAAATAATTTATTATTTTTTAAAATTGAAAGTTTTTAAAATATAAATAAATACAAAAAAGTTTAAAATTAAAAGATATTATAAAGAAAGCCATCAAAAATTCAACAATTATATATAAATAAAAAATGTTTACAGTCATAACTATTGATATATTTTGATAAAAGTTTTGAAATAAGAATTTTATAATAAATAATAAACGGATAAAACTTTATAATATTTTAAGAAATAAAATAAATAGTAATAAATAAAATAAAAGGCGTTTGGTAAATTTAAATTAATTAGGTTTAGGATAACATTTTATAAAAATTTTTAGTTATAATTTAAAAATGAATTTGATTAATTTAAATTTTTAAAATTTATTAAATTTTACAAATTGAATTGGATTCAAAATTTTGGCGAAATAATTGAATTACCAAGACTTTTGTTTAAATATGTAAATTATTGTCATTAATAAAATTTTAGTGTTGAGGTTTGAACTTGGAATCTAGTGATAATGAAAGTGACATAAACGCTACTTACAATATATTTAATTAGATTATTGACCAAAGCCATTTATGTAATGGTCTTGCGAACAACGGATCTAACTAGCTGTAAAGCATTGCGCTTATTTCTTCGAGCTGAGGAAAGTTTGCATCCAATATAAAACAATGCAATTCAGATGAAGAAAACAAAGTCATAACCATCACAATAGTTTTCATTTATTGACAAACGCCTGCCACGATGCAAAATTTAAGTTGCAAAGAATATGTTTACCATGATTTATATCAAATCTGATGATATTATCCGTGAAACGTCATTCATCGCAACAGTCGCTTGTGGCTTTATTCGACGAAATGAACCATGCCTGTGGGCGTAATAGTGTTGATGAAAAAGTGATGGGGTCGTCTAAACAAAAATCGGTCGAAGAATTGACAGATCGTGACTGGTTAGAATTACCGACGTATGAAGCAGCGAAGAGGTGTTTAATTCTGAGTTAAAATTTTTTCCGACACTGATCGTAGTGACACTACGCTCATGTAAATTATTGCAAAAAATAGAATCAGACATTAAGGTTGTCACTACATGTTTGCAGAAATCTTCAACAAACTCAGAAGCGTAACACCCGGAACTAGGGCGAAGACGTAAACGATTCAGTTCATAAGAAAAAATAATCATGAAATCTAACCTAGCATAAATAAAATTATTATGTAAATCTTATGTCTTTTATGTGGAAAATTAGACTAAAGTGAACTTTTTTAATTATAAAACATAGTAATTTATGTTGTCAAACAAAATATGTGAAGTAATGGCGATTACCAGCAATAGGAACGGCTTTCGTAAAGTCCACAAACTCGGAAAATGTGTGAAAAAGTAAAAAATAAAATTAGAAATGAAACGTGAATTTACAGATGGTGTTGCACACTTCGCTTATTCAGACTGAGTTACGTTCCGTCAACACGGATCAGACAAAAGATCGGATCATATTTGTAGTTCAAATCAACGATACAAAGCTCAAAACACAATTAAAAAACTATATTAAAAATGGCAAAATTATTTAAACTAAATTGTCGTGTAATGAGACTAGAGATTAATCTGTTGCTGATTTGTAAATAATGATTTCAATGTTTATTCCATTATGATCCAGAGACAAAAATAGGGATGATCAATTTTTATTGATCCTTCAACTTGTTTATGAACCCCTATTCACAATTAATATTGTTCCATCTAAATTATTTGTCTTAAAAATATTAAACAAAAGAGACACCATTTCAAAATATATTTTTTTCATGATAATATATTTTGACGGGTTTATATCTTCAGATCACTAATTTTTAGATTTTTTACTGCTTATATATGTGAAATTGATGATTATGTAATCTTTTACGGAAAATTAATCGAATACTCTTAACTAATTGGTTGAGAGTGTCACTTGAACATTAGTTTTAGTGTCACGAGACCTTATTAACAAAGCTTCACACGACACTCCCAATAATTTTTAAAATACGTGCACAGAATTAGATTTTTAAATTTATACTCAAATCATATTTACAATTTTTCCTATGCTCAACAATATGCTCAACTTCAACAAATAAATTTATGTTATTTGACTAAAAAATATTTTGATAACTTATTTCAGAAGAATGTTTCTTTTTGTCCTTTGAAACATTAAATTTATTTTTCGATTTATTTGTCGAAATATTTTTTTCACAATTCTCTTTGAATTATGTGGATGAATTATTGACGACATTTGTCTGTCCACGACTCCTTTCGTCCATCACCTTCCTTCAAAGCGTACAACCGATGTCGAGAAGTTTTGCCTTAAATTTATTTTATAGTTTATTTCTGTTTGAAGTTTGCAAATATTTTCCTTGAGGAGTCTTTTGTTTCTTGAAATATTTAATAAAAAAAATCATAATTAGAAAGAAAAGAATTTTATTCAAATTATAAGTGATGGAAGGAGAAAATGGTTTTCATTCTTCAAAATATAATATAAATAATATTTCAATAGAAATGTTGAAAAAAGAAACACTGGGGAGACGTAAATTCGGGAAAATGTGGTAATTTTTCCATTTTTTCGGCTTTTATAGTTTGAACTTTGATAATTTTCCTTTTAAGGAAATTGTTTTAATTGAATTACGATTCATCAGTGCAATGGCCGGATCTCTGATTGATAAATTATGGGGTCGTTGAAGGAATAAACTATTATCCTTTGTAAAGTTGTTTTTCATTTTCTGTGTCAACATTAACCTAAGGCACTCTTTGCTTTCGAAACAGCGAAAAGGAAATATTAGGATTTCCCTCAATAAAAAATCATTTTCTGAAATTGTATTATATATATTCTACAATGAATAATATCATTTTTAATAATAATGAAAACAAATGCCATTTATCATTAAATTTAGTTTTAAATCAGATGCGTTTCACCATTATGGCATTTTCAGTTGCAATGACAAATAGATTAATTACTATTTATATAGCTGAATTACAAAAATCAAAACACACGCTTTTAAATTTTGATATTAAAAATGACGTTACATATTTAAGCATGGTTTATTATTCTTTATTAACAATGCTTCGGCAATGATCCTTTCACAATTTATGTTAAAATTATTTAAAATAACTTAAAACTTTTTTCATGTTCATTATTATTACCCTGACATTTTGTAATATGACTTAAAACTGTTCTAGTATGTAGATGATGAATTGTCTATAATAATAATAATAATAATAATAATCTTCATCCTCCTCCTCATCATCATAACCATGATGAATCCAAGTGGTAATTAGATTGATGTGATATATGTTTCAGTAATTTTACAAGAATATAAAATAAATATTATATATTTTTTCTTTTCTTGGAATGAATTGAAAGGTAAAAATACCAGAATTATGAATGTGTTCATAAATATATTGGTAAATGTTATCTCATAAACCCAAAGAAAAGTCAGCTTTGGAATGAAATCTCTCACTTTTACAATAATGATAAAAATTAATTAAATGATTCGAATGGTTGATGTGATTATCAGTAAATACGCAAAATCTGGATTTGTGACTGATAAATATAGTGTGATACAAAGAGGCAGCGTCGTCATTTAGTGATATGAAATAATGAAAATTATTCAAATACATTGATGATGATTTGAATTTAAAAATTGAAATCAACGAAAATTATTATTATAACTATGGCTTACCTAATATGATTCTCAGTATGTGTAATCCACATATGTCATTCATTATTAAAAGTTTGTTTGATAACTGAGTTTTTTTATTTTCTTTTGACTATTGGTTTTTTATTAACGTTCATTCACAACTAGGTTCATCCAATACTGTTCTTTCTTTTTGATTAACCTAGTTAGGTCATTGTTTAACTATTTCTATTTATGGTAAAAGTAGTGAATTTGACAAATTAGCAAATAGGTAGTAAATTCGTTACTTTTACATACAAAAACAAGGATGAGGAAGGAAAGCGTGGAAGAATGTGTTTTGTGGCGGCAAAATCAAAAGATTCACATCACGAATTTTGTTTCGCTAAAAATCGTTCAAAGAATTTTTTGTATTAAATAGTGATAAACTGTGACAGTTCTAAAAATATAAATAATTTATATAATCAATTTTGTCTGTCCTATTTAAACCAGGTAAATCAAAATCAGAGATTATATTTGCTAAAAAATATAAATTGGCAAAATCGACTTTCCTTCAAACGCTAATTGCAACAAGGGTAATATAAACTATAAAATATTAACGGTGAGCAAGGCAAAAACATAAAATCTATAAAAATCAAATCATATTTCTATGTACTATTTAGAATTTATTAATTAGTATAAAACAAAAATATGATAATTAGATATCATATTAAAATATTAACAGCACAAAACTTTTGTTTTTAATACATTTGCCGTCGCAAAAAAACTTCTGTATTCTGTAACTTACAGGTAGTACGTCTTCCGGGCAGTGAGTCTTCCTAACACTGCGCCTTCTGGTCACTTAGTCTTCCGTATTATGAGTCTTCAGGAGTTTGCGTCATTAACGCCGAGCCATCGCAATAAATTAGTAAAACTTTGACATGATTGGTTAAAAGATTTTTTTGTGTCATACACGCAATTGTGAATAACACGCTTGACGGCACCGCTATTGCAGCAGCAATATGCAGATTGAATTTTTGTTCATTCAACGCGTCCATGTTAACATGAGAAATAAAATAAGAAATATTAAAAAAATTATAAATTAAAATATAATATATATTAATTTTAAAGAAAATTATCTAGCATGCCTGGGAATTCCAGGGCGTATATTATGTATATAAGTGTATAGGCATCAGAGATAATAAATAGAGGGATGGCCAGTTCAGCTCGAGGTCCCCGTGACGGGCCAGAATCTCGGTGGAAGAGCCTGCCATTCTAAAGCATCATCATTATCAAATTAATTCCCTGCCAGATATTGATTGATTAATTGATCTCTTCTCAAATTTAATAAATTTCAATATGTTTTATTATTCCCAAATTATTTGAATAATTTCCCGAGATTCTCTTCAACTGGAAAATTAATTAATTTTAATTTCTGTTTCTATTAAACAAAAAAATCAATAAATTATACCAGTATTATTTATGATTAATTTGCTCTGGTTTTTATATATTACAAATAATGATTTTTTTAGCATTAATTAATTAGGATAAAAAGCTCAAAAATATTATTTTTTTTATTATTACGAAAACTACAAATATTAATTAAATTAAAACATTCTAACAATAATGAAAATAATATAATTAACATGACTTTTTCAATTATCATTAATGCTTTTGTTTTTTAATAATTGTTAGGAATATTCTAAATATACTATGTTGAAATTCGTATATTGAGTTTAGTATTTGGGAATGTGCTTCTCACCAGGGGCGGATTTAATGGGTGTCAAACCAGGCGGTCGCCAGGGGCCCCGAGATTGTTTAAGAATAATTTCTTTTAAGATCACCTATTATAAACCTTTCGTTTTATTTGGAAAATGTTTATCTAATTTCTTAGAATTTAGTAAGGATGATTAGTAAATAAGAAATATTTTTTGTTGTGTTTTGAATCTTTTTTAAATTTTTGAAATATTTATAAATTAATATTTAGCAATTTTTATAGCATGCCACGAACCAATGGACCTGGTTTATTGTGGCTATAATAGCCAGTAAAAATGAGTTTTTTGTTAAAAAAATTTGTTTTTTTACAGCATTGTATGAAATAAAAGAAAATTACAATGAAATTAATTTTATATTGTATGTTGTAGTAATACTACATTAGGTTAATTAATCTTAAATTATTCCTTAAAGTGACTTAACCTAAAGAGGTAAGCTTTTAAAGAATAATTTATTCAATACATAATTTATTTTATATTGATCACTTATCTCTTTGGGTTTTCATAAAACTATATAAAGGTAAAAGAAAAGGGAATAGTTATGAAGCTTAATAAACCATCTTTTATTCATTCTACTAAATCTGTTACCAATACGCCATTACCCATCTACCAACGATACATCAAGTCTGGTTCCCTCATACGAGGTTACGACACATGTAAAATAAATATTTTTTCAAGCATGTAGCTTTTTATTTTTTTTACTTTTTATTTTCACTCTGACCGCCATGCTAAATCCGCCGCTGTTCTCCACCAAGACGAAAAATTGCCATTTTTGATGTTTGTGATAAGTAAATTCGAGCATGATTAATATTTTATATTGTGCAACATGAGATATTGAAAATTTTAAATTAATAAAATAATAAATTTTTAAATACCTGAATGTTAAAATTTTTTATAAAGTATAAAATTTTAAATCGATTAAATAAATATTTTTTAAAAAAACCATTTTTGAATTGATATAATGTTTAGATTGTGAGGATATTGAGAAAATCTTTGATTTAAAAACCTTGATTTTTGAATTAAAAACTAACAAAACATTTAAAAAATATCATAAACTAAAGATAAAAAAATTGCATTTCAAAGAAATAAATTAATATTATATTATAAAATAAAAAATAGAAGTTATTGTAAAAAAAGAAATATTAACATAAAACTTAAAATACTAAAATTTGTAAATTAAATACTTTTTAGAATGAAGTTAAAGATAAAATTGTAAGAAGATTTAAACAGAGATTAGCAAGTTTTTACAAAATTAAATAAGGTAAAAGTAATATTGCAGGACATAAAAGACATTATAAAGGAGATATAAATTCACAACACTTTAAAATACTGTGCACTCATTTTAAAAATTATTGGGAGAGAGTGACATGTGAAGCATTATATATAAGATCTTTGGATCCTAAAATTAACGTTCAAATTGCATTCTCTACAACTTTGTTGAGAATTATTAAATGATGTACTGATTACGTATTGATTATATAATCATTAACTGCACTATATAAGTAAATTTCGTTTGAAAAATCATTTGTTCTGACGATGACGGTTAAACCGTCGAAATTAATAAACTTTAATTGGCTTAAGGATTTTTTATTTGATAATTTGCCAAATTTATTTCAATTTATTCAAAATTAAATACTATATTTAAAATACAAAAAATGGCAGATAAGTAAAGTAGATAATCACTCCCCCCCCATAGAATCTCAAATTTAAACCAAGAACAGTGTAACGGGGTTGAGGGCTTTGGCAAAGAAAACTAAAAAACTCATTGGTTCTTAATGTTTCATTGTTTAATTATAATTTTTTCAAGAGTTCACTATTCTTATAAACTATAAGGCCATTTTCTAAGGGAATTATTTTGTTTATAGACATTAAAAGAAATAAGTATAATCATACCAAAAAAATATGTGGTGTACAAGCTTTTATAATTTGTCATATGTTTGCGGTTCTGTATCTATGTCACCCACTTCCCACATTTTTTGACTGAATTATCAAAGCCTACTAGGCGAAAACATGAGAACGACACTTTAATTACTTTTTGTGGTCAAACTAAAGGCGGTAGATGAACAGTGACAATGAAAAAGTGTATTGTTACCTAGAATACATCAGTCCTGAAAGTTTCATGTCGCTAGGTCAACGGGAAGTTGGTGAATTTTCGATCGCAAGATATGATGCATCCAGACAGACAAACAAATGAAACGTAATAAAAGCTTGTAAAAACACCAAGAATTTATATTAAAGATTTACTCTTCATTAAGTAAAATCGCTCAAGGGTGCTACAACGTCTCACTTAGATTAAAGTTAACCTATGAATTTTATGGTAAATATTTTTATGCTATTTCTGATTAATACCGATTCGATAACAGCATTAAAGTATTAAAACATTTTCATCTTTTGAAGTCTGCACAATTCATCACACAGGTTTTTTCGAAAATATCGGTCTGTCTTTCTGTCTTTTGGTCAATCATCTCAAAACGTAATAAAATAATTTAATTATACTCCTATAGTTTTATTATTTTATTTATAAAAATACTCTTCCCAGCTTGTCCCCTGGATCTGACCTTGCAAATAAATCTCATATCTATTAAAGATATAAAAATATTCGAAGAGTTTTTAATAAAATATAACAGTATAAAAATACAAAATTTCCAAATAATAAAATTTACATTTAAACAAACTTTATTTTATTCAGTCTCAAAGGTAATGCAAACAGTGATAAAAGGAAAAGTCTACAAAATAAGATTGATGTTCTTAATAATGATGAAATGATATTTTATTAAAATTTTTTATATTTTTGATAATAAATGTGAAAAGAATTACAGTTTACTAAATTTCATTTGTTGAACAGATAAAATTAATACTGAAAAGAAAGTTTCTTATATAATGCAGTAGTCGTTGATTCTGCTTCTCCTTTGTAGGTAAAGACGGCTTAAGGTATCATCCATATTTACTTAATGTATATAGAAAGACGGCTCAAGCTCGCCATCAGGTACATTAAGGTATATGACAGAAACATCAACTTTCTTACACAGATAATAACTTACATTCAAAATTGTCCATAGGCAAACAAACTCCTAAACTGTCCACGAAATTGTTTAAACTTGTTATAGTTCTTAAAAGTTGTAAAATATTATCTTATTCTAACTCCTATATATTTGTGTATATTGGCCATTGTTATAGACTAAAAATTGACTTTTAGGGATAATAAATTTTGCAATGCATAATTGGAAAAAAGTCAAAAGAAGACGCTATTACTAATATCATAGGAACTCAAAATTAATGTTCAAATTGATCATCTTGAAGCTCTATTTGGAGCATTATATATTATATTGCACATTATATTATATTATACATTATATTATATATTATATATTATATATATATTATATTTTTTTTATTGATAATATATATTGAAAAATCTGATAATATATAATCATTAAAAAATTTACTGATATTATGTACTCTGTACTTATACAACTGAAATTTTATAAAAATATATATAATTTTAAGTTAATTAATATTGAAAAATCATTAGAGATATTATAAAAAAAAGTGTTGTATGAGTTGGAAAGAGTTAGTTTATGCAATTGTCCCCTAAGACGACCAAAAGAATGTGCGACCCCCCGCCAATAGTTCAAGTGGAACGATTTCTGTTTCTCTTCGAAACAAATTCCAACTTTATCATTATTTGATGATTTTTTACCACAGTTTACATATTTAATGAGTAGGGGTTAGTTTAAATTTAGGTTTCGCAAAAATAGTTTATTATTTTTCAAATTTGAAATAAATTAAAAAATTAAAATGTAGAGTAAAAATATGATTAAATACTTATTTAAAATATGCTTACAGTAATAACAATTGATATATTTTAATAAAAGTCATGAAATAAGTTTAAATAAATTTTAAAATAAATAATTAACGGATTAATATTTTAAGAAATAATTTTTTTAATAAAAGGGTTTATTGTAAATTTAAATTAATTAGTTTTTATGATAAAGTTTCGTAAAAATGTTTGAATTATTTTAAAGTTTAAATTTCGTAAAATTTTCGTAAAAATGTAAAGTTATTTAAAGGTTTAAATTTCGTAAAAGTTCGTAAAAAATGTAAATATATTTTAGAGTTTAAATTTCGTAAATTTTCAAAATTTAATCGAAAAAAATTAATGAATTAATTTTGGGCGAAATAATTGAATTATTGAGAAATTTGTTTAAATATGTGAATTGTTGAGATTAATAAATTTTGTGGTGTTAAATTATGACTTCGAAATTTGATAATAATAAAAGTCGCATAAACGCTACTTACAACAATGTTTCAGGAAAAGAGGCGTGAAAGGATAACAAATAATCTTTAGTTTTTATTACTTTTCTCATTTCTTTCCCGTATTATTTTTCAGAATCAATATTAGTTTTTTTGTTTACAAAGAATAAACAAATGGAAATTTATTTGTTATTACTTTTGAAACTAGGTTTATATATATATATATATATATATATATATATATATATAATTTGAAATTTTTAGAATGGATATTTAATAAAACATTTTAAAAAATCAACGTTAAATATGTTTTGATCATCTTCAGCAACTTAATTTAAGTTGAAATTTATTTTCTTATTATTTGTTTTTTTAATAATTATTTCATTTTAAAATATATAATGATAACAAAATATAAAAGAATAATATTAATGTGATATTTTATTGGTTACTTTTTTTTAATTAAGTTTACTTATTTTATTTAAAGATATTTAATTTTGAGGCTGTTTTACTTTTCCCATTTCGGATGTTAGTCAATTGTTACAGTGACTCATTAGCAATGATTCACAATATAACATCTGATAATGTGAATCAAAATTCTTCTAATGAATAGAAACTTGATCTTTTGAAATTGATAAAGTTCATTCTTGGCAGTGATTTAAAACCTTACTCTACATACTCGACTCTATCTCGACTAATCCGTTTTTTTTGAGATGACGATTTGACTCTACCATGTACGAGTTTTACACCCATGTCAATTAAATTTGTGCACGAGATTAGCTTTCACTAAATTGTCAGTTTTGGATTTACTCGTAAAGTAACTTCTTACTTTGGATGTTACGGAAAATATCTTAACATTTTTGATATTTTTAAAAATGTTATTCTTAAATCTTCTGAATATGAAGCTCTCTTTCCAATTGCTAATTTTCGACGTGGTTGTCGAAATTTTCAACTTTCGTTTTTATGTTATGTTTTAAATTTTCTTTACCAAAATAATACATAGAATTTTCCCGGTAAACTGTTTGTACTCCTGTGAGTATCTAACTTATAAACGAAAGGTGACGTTTTCAGACCGACATGCCTCCAAACCTTTTGTAATCCTTTTCTTGCTCTTTACTCTAGCAAGACTGTTAGATTTGCCACAAGACTATAACAAATACGAAACTTGGGATCATTACTGTTCCTTAGCCGGCGGCAATCTGAATCGAAATAAAACATTTAGTTCCAATCATTATCTTTTTCCTACATTAAATGTTTTTAATACTTTTTTCTTTTATAAAATAGAAAAAAATCTTTCTGAATGTAAAATAATGAAAAGTTAGGAGAAGTAAATTAGTAATAATGAATGAATTATTCAAATGAATAATAATTCTCTTCATTAGTTTAATAGGAAAAGGGAAACATTTCTGCTTCATCGTTATGAATCGTAATACAACGACAGATTACAGAATTTCTATTCCCTGATTCCTTCAATCCCTAAAACATGTCTCCAACCTTGCTTAGGAACACCTCTTTATTGACATTTTACAGTGAGGTTTTTTTATTACAGAAGGGTTTGAAGGTAATTACGATTTCAGTTAATAGGTGAATCGACTTTGACGCTTATCAAAAATAAAAACTAGTTTTATTCTTAACATATACAAATTGTATATCTGAATCTATGCAGACATGTTTTACAAAAATGTCATCTCTTCTTTACAGTTAATTTACAGTTTGCACCGGTGTTGCCAGTAACATTCTCCATTGGCAAAAACTGTTTTGATAGAGAATATTTATGTTAAAATATTTCTGTCGTTTATGTATGTCCATGTAATGTGGATTCAATTTATAGAAGACGAAAGATAGGAGAAAGCTAATAAATATATATATATATATATATATATATATATATATATATATATATATACATATGAAAAATAATTTTGTTAAAGCTTTTTTTAAGAAATTGATTTTTAAACATGTTTTGAACATCTTCTGTTGTCAGCAAATATAATTTAATGTTTAAAATAATAGAATATTAATTAATGAAAGATTTTATCAGTAAATATAATTTTCTCAAGATTTTATTAAATATTATGGACAAAATTTTTATTTACTTAAATAGAATATTTCAAAAATTGAGGTGGTCTTACTTAGCCCATTTTGAATGTTGATTAATGGGTTGTAGCGTCTTATCAATAATGATTCACAAGAACCTTACTCGATCGACTCATTTGCGAGTGCTCGCTAATCCGGGTTTTGAGATGACGATTTGTCTCTCCAATATAAGAGTTTTTACACTCGTGACAATGAAATTTATAAACCAGATTAGCTTGCAATTCACAAATTGTTTTATATTTATTTTAGACAAAGCTTGTAACTTGGATTTCATAGAAACTACTTTGACATATTCGTCTTAAATGCTCTAAATCCATCAAAATATTATATTATATTATATTGTGTTCTTTAATGTTTTCTTCCTTTAGTCCTTTTTTAAGCCGTGTTTGTGTACATTGTTATGAAATATACCATGAATGTTTGGATCTATCTGTTTGTTGTCCCTAAAGCGTCCTTTAAACACATTTAAAGCAAGGCCTGTGATTTTAAGATTTGATGACATATTTTAAATTCTTATTATTTCACCATCTATATATTTTTCCTTACAAAAGCTCCGTGGCGCTGTGTAGAGAGCTTTATCTGTTTTATTTCTGTATAATGCAGTTCGATATATCCCATTAATCCTAATTACAAAAATGTCAAGAAAAGGAAGTTTGTTATTTACTTTTAATTCTGTTATGGATTTAATATTAGGAGGATATTCAAAAATTTATCATTTCTGAAAACAAGAAAAATGTCATCTACATCTTGTACAGAACTTGCCTTTCTATAGGGTGTCTACATATTTTATCCCAAAGACCCTTAAAAATTTAAGCCAACGTTGGTGCTTAATGGTGCTTAAATAATGTTATAGTTGTCTAAGTTATTTTATTTAATATGTTTATTGTAGTAATTCCATTTGATTTGGAATCTAATCATTAAGATAATAATTAAGAAATTATACAAAAAATAAATATTTTGTTTAATGCATTATAAAATAATAAATATTGAAATAAATCAACAAGAAATTTTGAAAGTGATAAATAGAAACAGTTTACTAGATCTTTAGTTTAATCGCAGTATTTAGTCACATAACTATAATGTATTCTTAGATAATAAAAAATGTAATAAAACAATGTAATAAATTTTATTCTTTTAAGATTTCAATGAATATAAATGGCAGAATAAATTTAATAAATTTAACTCATAAATTGGAGAGACAAATCATCATATTAAAGCCCTGATTAGTGAGTATTCGCAATCGGGTTGATCGCTTAAGGTTCTTCATATTTGGTTACATTGTACAAATTGAATCTCTTTTGTTTCAAGGGATGAATTTTCTGTTTTAGAGAAGGGCTCTGATTCGTATAATGGGCTATAATTACGTGATTTATTATTGAAAAGACTCTATAACCCACTAATGAAAATTCAAAACTGATAAATTAAGACCATCTCAAATCTTCAAATATTGAGTAGCCCGGAAAGTTATTCCGTTTTTTTTGATTAATGTTATTCTTTGAGTTGTGTTTTTGTGTTTCATTCGTGTCTACCCAGCTTGCTGAACGTTTTCGACTATCATATTGGATACTCTTTTCATCACAAAATACAATACCTTTCCAAAAGTGATTACATTTATAACGTTAAAGCATCATCAAGCAAGTATCCAAACGCTTTTGTTTCTGTTTGTAATTCAAATAATGGGGAATTCCCTTTATAAAAATTTTCACTATACCTATTACAGTCAAGTGATTAAATATTGCTCGCTTTGTTACAGTAAACGTTAGCGATAAATGATGGGCAATTTGTAATAGATCCGACTCTACGGTTACCTTCAGTTCGTTATGGTCTACCTGTGTTCCTGTGCGACCTCATTATAGTTGTAAAAATTAACTTTCAAGAATTAAGTGAACCAATTTGAGATTGTCTGCTGTGTAGTAGCATTGCGTCTAATTACACTATTGATGTTTTGCATGGCTTCTGATGCTAACTTTCCTCATATGAACTCGAACTTCACAATTGTAGGAAATTCTGCCGATCCCATTTTTCAAAAATACTGATTATTAAAACGAGTTCGTAATAATTTTAATTAATTTTTATTAATGTGTTCATTAGCCAAGATATGTAGCAATCAAACAAAACAACTGGGCAACAAATTGTTAAGTCATTGTCAAATTATAATCAATTGCAATCATGTCTAAAAATTTCATATTTTACAACCTAATAGTTTCCAGAAGTATCTTAAAAACTTCTTTTTGTTCTTTGTCAGAATCCGTATCTTCAGCATTTTGTGTTCTCTTTGATCTTCTTTCTTCTAAATATGTCGTATTATACAATAATACTTCCCATGAACTTGCAGATTTTGATCCAATTTAACATTAATATCTTGTAATTATTTTGCAGGAAGTAAGGTCAAAGAACCTTGCTTCTTCTTCGTACCGATTTCTGTTCATCTACAGATTTATCATTTGAAAAATAATTTAAAAAATAATGTTCATACCTCAATAATTCTTAATTTTTTTAATAATATTATTTTTATTATAAAACAAAATTATTTTGTATTAAAATATAAAAACATTTGAGGTAAGTGTATATCTGGTTCATGGGGTACCGTGTACAAATAAGGGTAGGGTTGTTATTATTGGAGTTTAGGTTCATAGAAATAGTATCCACATGTTTTGGGGAATTTTGTTGAAATTAAAAAATATTTTTTGAAAGTTTCAACTGTTATTCTATCTGTACTTTATCTATACATTTTTTACTCATTCTAGGGCTCCAGTGTGATGACTTTCCCAAACGTATTGAAACGTATGGTTCAAATATTATTCCACCTAAACCGCCAAAAACATTTTTACAACTCATGTGGGAAGCTATTCAAGATCTGACCCTTATTGTATTAATTATAGCTGCTCTGATATCACTTGGCCTGTCTGTATATACAATGTGTAAGAATATTATTTTTTAAATTATTATTGCGATAATTATTATTATAATTATTTTTTACTACATTAAACTGCTCTTATTTCCAAATAATGAGAACCATAAACAAATTGAGATATGAGAATATTGAGACCAGCGATTTAGTTTACAATCTGCCAGAGAACGCCAATGGAGAAAAGATTATTATTTTAAAAAAATTGAGATATACAATAACTTGAGATAAGCGATTTATAGTTGACTGCGATACGCGATTTAAAGAGCTCATTCCATGTAGTATGAATATTGAACCCTTTGGAAATATTTGGACACCAAGAATTACTTGATTTAAATGATTGATGAATGTTCTCTCTTAGTAACAAATTCTGACTCACATCCGTCAGATTATTATGTGATTCGTTACTGAAATATATAAATATTCAATTGCGTAGGGTGGAAATTTATTTTAAGGAAGGGAAGAAAGGAAATTTCAGATTCATGACATCGCAGCGCAGCTAATGTGTCGCTGAGGTTGCGCGATATCCATGCGTAGTGCGCGTTGCTCGCGGTTCGCCATTAGGCGAAAAATGTAATAAGCATTTCCAATAATGTATATAATATTTATAAAAAGCTGATCAAGTCTTAGATCTCATCCGTGACGTGCACGTCATTGTAAATAATTAAATACGTATAAATATAAATGATAATTTCTGTTCTTTATGTATATTTATATATAATGTGAAGTAATTGATATTTTAGTTGGCAGCAAATCTTCTTGTGTGAAATAGGAATTCTAATCAGAAAAGGAAACATAAATAAATGAAACCACACAAATTTGGGTGCAATGTCAATTATTATTGATTCTACGGAGGCAAATGTGCAATGATCGATTATTTTCCATTGTTCCTTCTATCCAAAATCGCTTGTCGTTTTGCTTTCCTCCGACAAAATTTCTATAAATATTTCTGTAATTTTCACACCATCTGGTTTCATTAAAATAAATTAAAATCCTAGAAGTACCGGTCATTAGATCGTCGGGAACGTTATTATAATCTATTTTTGTTCTTCTCATTCCTCAAATATAAGTGCAATATTTTCAGATTTGTAATTGTGGTAGCGAAGGAAAACTTAAGTTGTTTGAATAATCTGATATAAAGCGGGAAATTGGAGAACGAGAAAACTATATTGAAATTAGTCGTTTTTCAGCGAATTTTTATTTGAGTTTTGCCAAAAACTTTTGTGGCATTTAAAAAATTGGAATCATGAAGACGCTAAAGATTGTGCTTGCTTAAGACAGACGCGGCGAGTTTGAAAACTAGCTCGAGCGGTACAGAGAATGGAGAGACACGATCAATGTTTGATGTTTTGCGTTTAAATGTTCATTTATTAAATGTCGTGTGTTTATTTTGGAATATCTCGTACACTCGGATGACTGATAAATATTTTAATTCTTATAATCTGAAACTAATTCGATATAAATTTACGTATAACATATTAATTTATTTTACTTTAATATCATTGCAAAATTTTACATAATTTGATAAATGTTATTTTAAATTTTTAAATAAATAAAAAAAATTATTAATTTAAAATAAATAATGTTTATTTTTTGTTTTAAGCAATGAAGTTTGTGGTAAATATTTTTAAAAAATTTTCAGGTATCAAATAGTTCAGGTAATCGACTAAAGATTATAATTCAATTGTATGATGCAAATTTACGAAAGTTTTGATGATATTTGTAATAATGATAAGTGTCGAAAATCATATTAGTCTTAATATAGAATAAATAAGATCAAATTATAAATCAGATTAAAATATGTATTTTTAATTTTCAGTTTTTTAAAAAAAAATTATCAAGATTTAAATTAATGATAAAACTTGCTTAATTTCAGAAATTATTAATCAAATATTAGTCATCCATCTGGGTAGGAGAGACAATCCTAAATCAACACGCGACATTCAAGCACATCAAACTTTCCTCACACTACATAACTAAATAATATATTGCAAAATTAATAAATTACCTTTTTTTGCTCAGTAATAAAATTTCGGTAAATTGTTTGAAGGTGTATGTGGAAGAAAACAAGGAAGTTAATGATTTTGTTTCGACAGTGGGTTGCATTTTCGACCTCATGCAGAACTCTTAGAATTCAGACAAACAATAGTAAACAATTTTTTTTCTAGTTATTATCTTTTTCTACATTATCTTTTTCTACTTTAATAAAAAATTTTAGGCGTGTCAATAAAAAACGATACAAATGGATATGCAAAACAAAATCAATCTATTTCAATTAAAATTATTTTCGAATATAAAGAAGTGTAATATTTCTACTAGGGCATCTTAACTGTC
Source organism: Girardia tigrina (assembly GCA_001938485.1). Lineage (NCBI taxonomy): Eukaryota > Metazoa > Platyhelminthes > Tricladida > Dugesiidae > Girardia > Girardia tigrina. Next base: position 31,491 of record MQRK01236834.1, on the reverse strand, counting down.
CATCTATTGATATATAACGAATTCGTTATTACTTTCCTTCCCTAAACTCTAACTGTAAATCCTCACTCCTTCATTTGCCATATCGCATATTTGTAATTTGGTCTTTAACAAGTCTTCCATCGTTTCCTATCTTTCTTGCTCAGAAAACGAAAACAGAGACAGATGAAACATGTATTTTTTTCGCTTCCCCTGATTTTTGGTAAATAAATACATAAGTCGTATTTTCTAGGAAGTGCTTAGTTACTAACTTATCCCTGTTCCAAAAATAAAGCTATGTATTTTAATAAAATTGCTTCTCTAAAACTTGTTAAAATTTCAATTATTTTCCTGTAATTCTCCTGGACTGCATCATCGTTGAGGACAATAAATCTGTGCTAATTACTTCGACGATTTTTGTCCGATATCCTTAAACGGAAATCGTAAGTCTAATTGACATATTTTGTAAAATATTTATATTTCTCTCTTACTAATTTAAAATTTGATATTTATCAATAGTCGCCAACGAATCATAATAATTTTACATATTTTTGGGCAATAGTATTGTTAGGTTTGTGGCTGTGTTCTGTTAAAAACTCAGATGAAACTTTTATTTAATATCAACAATATAGCATAATATTTAAACAAGTTTTGTTTAAGTAAATTTCTGAAGAACACTTTCCTTTTTCTTGCACAAACCAATAATATCAATATAAATTGTAAATATAAATATATAGTTTAATTAAATGTAAACTAGATTATTTTTGAAATCTTGTGCTTTTTTAAAAACTATAAAAATTTATTGAAACTGTTACACGCGAAAAGTTTATTTTCAAAACAATGTTTAATTGATAATATTTAAACAAAATATTTATCAAAAAAAGCATATATTAAATATTTTAAATAATCAAAATATTTAATATACAACACTCCTACCAGATTCGTCCACAGAAGAATCTGAATCCACTATGTTATCATTTAGATAAGACGGTCTTCGTCTTTCTCTACTAGGCCTACTGTTCAATGATTGTTCCTCTTGTGTTTGATTGTCTGGTAATGATGCAGTTTCCTCCATATTCATTTAGTATGACTTGGAATTTTCAACCAAGTCAGGCTGTCTGGGTCGAATGTCTGCGATATGTCTTGGACCGCAAAATCCGTTGTAATTTACTAGATATTTTAATTTTTTATATTTCTGAACAATCCATAAACAGAAAAAACATTCGCCAGTGATATTGACCGTAAGTCGATCCTAGTTCGCTTATTTCCTCACCAAGACAAGATTTATATGATTCCAGAATAATGACGCTCCAAGAAAGGTCGAAGAAAGTGATTGAAAATAAAAGACAGTATATCGTTTCTTAGTGTTTGTAAAGTTATACCATTTTTTGAATAATATACGTCTTAGAAAATGACACAATGACTTTCTAACCCACCCAATTTATATTTATATTATGTATAAACACAATCAGAAAAGCTTGGGATGTTCACACCTGGGAAATATTGTCTTCACAATATACAATCGGATAAATAATATTCTTACTTACATAGCAAATGTGTTCACACAGTAATAATATAAGGAAAGAAAGAAAATGTTAAAATCGCAATTAATCCACGTAATTCATTGACCCCCACGGTATTAAAATATTTTGTACTGAAATAATGAAAAATCAATTTAACTCACAATGTTATATTGAATATCTAGAATCCTTAATTTTACAATAAATTTAAAACGTGAATAAATTGAAATAAAATTGGCAAATTATCAAATAAAAAATTTCCAAGCCAATCAAAGTTTATTAATTTCGACGGTTTAACCGTCATCGTCAGAACAAATGATTTTTCAAACGAAATTTACTTATATAGTGCAGTTAATGATTATGCAATCAATACGCAATCAGTACATTATTTAAAAACTCTCAACAAAGTTGTAGAGAATGCAGTTTGAACGTTTATTTTAGGATCCAAAGATCTTATATATAACGCTTCACATGTCACTCTCTCCTAATAATTTTAAAATTTAGAATCCAGGAACACAGTCGAAATGAAGGTGGAAGTAACATTGCAGGACATATAAGACATTGTAAAGGAGATATAACTTCACAACATTTTAAAATTCTGTGCATACAATTTAAAAGTTATTGGGAGAGAGTGACATGTGAAGCATTATATATAAGATCTTTGGATCCTATAATTAACGTTCAAATTTCATTCTCTACAACTTTGTTGAGAGTTTTTAAATGATGTACTGATTACGTATTGATTACATAATCATTAACTGCACTATATAAGTACATTTCGTTTGAAGAATCTTTTGTTCTTACGATGACGGTTAAACCGTCGAATTTAATTAACTTTGATTGGCTTAAGAATTTTTTAAATTTAAAACGAATGTATTTTTCTGGAGTTACTAGTTATAAAATGTTGCTTGAGAATATTAAGTTATGAGATTAAATTGGTTTCGATTTTGGACCTTTTGATATTTAAAATTAAAATGACGTTTGATCAGTTATTATATTAATAAAATACTTTTTTTTGATATATGTGAAAATTTATTTTTTAATTATTGATTTTGTTTAAGTAAAATGTAAATTGGGGTTACACCACACAAAATTTTAAATATAATAAAACAATTTTTTTATCAGAAACTGTATTTTCTATATTTAATTACTATGAAATCTTTCCTCATAAAATACTTCGTGTTTCTATATTCACCATCAGTTTCTCCATCCACGGATATGGAGGGACGATTCAAGCAAAACTGGAGATCGTCTATCTTAATAGGAACATGAAACGAGAAACAGATCTCATGTAGGTTATAATCGGTGATTGTTGGTCTAGAGAATCAACGCATTTGCGGGAAACAGTGGGTCACCAATGTTCTCCACTGATATTTAAAGGGTACTCGAACGCTTCCCAAACAAACCCGTCATTGGATCTGCTCTATCGGATCTAGTTAAATATAGTTATTAGTAATTCGATACCGTTAGAGGTGATGAATAATCTACATCAGTATATGTATAAAATATTCTAAATATTAATTTTCTCAACTAATCCTATAAGAACAAGTGTAAATAATGCCATGCAAAGCTCTTCCAATAATTATTTTGTGAAGTGGTACGAAAGGAAAAGAAAGGGAGACTGTAAATAACTTCAGATTTATGTTTCTAACTGGATGCATCTTTGTCGAAATAATGCGTTTATAAAACACGGCATCTGTTGTCAACAGGAAGCTGCAGAATCAGTGACGATTTGTGAGATTATTCGAGAGAATGGGGAAACTGTTTTTCTTTTTCAATAACTTTAATTAAAATGAAAATATGATGAATATAAATTGAGAAACAGAGAGTTTATAGAATATAATATCTTTGTTTTTTGTGTATTATTTTTACTATTAGTTGATTTGGTGTATTTCTTTACCTTACATGGTTCCTTTCCTCCAAAATGAGAAGAAAAGTTTGATTCCTGCTACGTTTAGATCTTGATCATCGACATCCTCTGTAAGGATACGGTAAACATACAGTCTAGTCCGGATAATACAAAGCCGGGTAAATAGAAAAACGAGACATTACTAAAGGAAATGCTGGCCACAGCGCCTCTATAGTTAAATCACATGTTCTTCTATCGTTTATTTCCAAATCAGTTACTCAGAAAGTCGCTAAATTCGATATTTTTATCTGGTATATGAAGAGAAACAATAAGTATTATTGTTTGTCATTGCAGTATTTTTGAAAAATTAATAAAATATTTTATTTTAAATTACAAAAAAACGTTTTGCTTAAATTGTGTGATAAAGTATATGTTGAAATATCATTTGTCCATTGTTCGTTGTCACGCCCGAAAAGGAAGGATCTCACTAAGGCTGAAAAGTTGAAGATTATTCAAGATATGGAGTGCAACAATGCCAAAACAGCGGCATGTAAAATGAGGCTGGTGATATTGCTGGAAATTAAAAAAAAGAAACTTCCGCTATTGTTACTTGTATAAAAGACAAAATCGTTTCCTGCTCAGTTTTAACTGACTTTCCAAATCTACTAAACGTTTTCGTCCTTCTCATAAATTTTCAGACGCAGAGTGAGCCTTATTACAATAGTTCCCCCATGTCGTTCATCTCAAATTCAAATCTATGACGGACTATAAAACACAAAAGGAAACTTCTTTGCAAAACAATTTTGAGTTAAGGAGGTTGTTTATCATTCATAGATTCAGTGTTGAAAACTTTGCCTTAATATTTTATAGAAAATGATTATTGGTAGGAGTGCTTGATATCTGTCAATAATAACGTTGTTGATACATGGAAGCAATAAACTCTGCCAATATTTGTCTTGTGATATGTTTAACTCCGACGAAACTGGTCTGTTCTAGAAAATAACACCACAGTGCAAAGCTTGTAATAAACTCATTCATGGCTTTTGAATAGAAAACCTTCCCACAATCTTTTTTTGTCATTGCCGATAAAGACTGAAATCCTTCTGGAAATTGAGTTTACTTTGAATTTAACTATTAAAAAAGTGAAAAAGTCAAGCTGAAGTTGTTTTTGGTAAAAGATCTGCAGATAAAAATGGTACACTTCAGGACAGACAAACAGTTTATTCAAAAATGATGCCACAAAGTTTTAAAATGGACATACGGTAATAGTTAAGGTAGAAGTAAGAAATAAAGATCAAGAAAGATTCGAAGGACGAAACACAGGCATGAAGCAAATACATAATCTATATATATATATTACAGAAAAGGGTCGGCAAAAAAGAAAATCTAAAAAAAACATTTTAGAGTATATTAGAAAATTTTTAATTTTTAATTTTTTTTAATAATTTGTTTAAATAATTTTATTTCTCTATTATTATCAAAGCTTTGAAAACAGTTCTTAATTTTAATTAAAAATGAAACAAAGTAATTATACGGAAATAGACCAAATTACCACCAGGGATAAATATTAGACGACGCGTTTTGAGATAATTTTATTGTTCTTTTGATCATGTGTCTTCGTTATTCACTCAAGTAAGGAACGAGCGAGTAAACAAACTATGTCGAAAATTTATTAATTCCAAACAATTCAATTATGTCTTATTAATTTTTAAAATTTCTTTTATAAACTTTTCAAAAAATTTTCATAACATTTTTTAATTCCTAACAATAACGAAAAAAAATTTATAACAGTATGCCCCTTTTGGGTCGTTAGTCAGTCTAATCTTTTACCGAAACGCCTTTGGGGATCCAAAGTTTTTTCTTTAAAATAATATATTTTAGATTTGCAAAAATACAAACATGAGTAGCAATGAATGTCTTCTAAAATTACTTCCACTTCTAAACTTATAAAACTTAGTCTAACATTGTTAAGTTTTGTCTTCGATTTTTTATTGAAAAAACAAATCAAAACAAAAAACATCTTCAGTGAACATGTAACATCTGTTTTTTTTTGATTAAATTAATACATTTATTATTAAATTTTAATAAAAGATAATGAGAAATAATCTAAAAGAGTGTAGAGACAGAAAGAGATTTTATATTTCTCCTAATTAGCGTATGCCTCTACCACTCGGCTACGACTGATCAGACGACGACGTAACGGCAAATTCGCTTTAGATTACCAATAAAATAAGAAAAGATCTTACATATCATTGAAATCTATTTCTTTATTTAGAACAAAAGACAAGAAATTTAATTTTATTATAAAATGAAAAAATAAAATTTCATTTATGTATAAAACTTTTAATGATATTCAGTTTAACCCTAGAAAGATAACCATTTGACTAAGTTCTGTAAAGATAATCTGCGCTTTAAAGTTGCATGCTTATTAGACCTATGTATTTTGTGTTAGTAAATTATTTCTACTTATCTCACGACACTGATGACTGAGTTGTCTGGAAATGACAGATAAATTCACGCACCAATTAAAAAGAGACAACGATATGTTTTCGACGCGGTCGCCTCTGAGACGTAGGTTATCTATCTAAAGTTAAGGTTATTGTTTTTTTGCAAGACTTATCAATAAACTTTTAAATATAATTTTCTATTTTAGTTAAACTTTGAACCTCTATAAAATGCAAAGATAGCTAAGCACATCTATTAAAAATTATTTGGTCTCATCTACATAAAATACTAAATTGGATAAATTGCATACTAATGTTAAGATCTTTCATTTCATTAAGATCTTCAAGATACTTATAATTATTACAATCAGAATAGTTATTGTAAATGTTAATTCACACTTATGTTCATGACAATAATCGATTTATGAAGTCGTTGTACAAATATTTTTATTATGATAGTAAATAAAAACAATTTATTATTAAAACAAGTAAAGCATGTCGTGCTCGTCACACAAGTGTCAAGGTCCTAGGGAATTTCATTACGAAGGCTTGGAAGAATCTGCAAAAGCCTGTTTCACATTCAAGAAACGTTTAGAAGCCACCATGCAGACGATTGGCGATAATTTTGAATAAATATTTTATAACACTTCTATTCAACTTAAATTTAAAGTTTCATTGCTGTAACTTTTATATTTTCTGAAATATACATATTTATCTGTTTGAATTGCTTTTGGACAGACTCTCACAACACCGGGTAAGTCTGAACGATAACAATTATTCGAAAGAGATATGAGTAATAAAAACTGCAAAAGTAACATTAAATTATCCAAAATATTTTTTAACTTCTTGAAACTACCTAGTTTTCTCTTTTCTACGATTTTAAAATTTGTTAATCTATATCAAATCGATTTATCAAAATTAATTGTTACTGTTAGAAATATTTTTGAATGGTGCTATTATATGTTGTTCGGTATGTTGTTTTCGGATTGTGTTTCTCCGACTCAGATGGAAGATTGGTATTTTAAAAATTATTTAATTAATTAATTATTTAATTAATTAAATAATTAATTATTTATTTAATTTTAAATTATTTATTTATTTTCGAATTTAAATTATTTTCGAATTATTTATTTAATTTTAAAAATTAAAGAACTAACTTTAAAATTAAATTAATATATCATAAATAATAGGCTGTCCCAAAAGTCCTCAGGTGACTTCTAAAAACACACTGCTGAAGTTGCTGAAGAATTTCTGAAGCAGACAATCCTCTTTTACTTTGAGTGAGAACAAAAAAACGTTGGCAACATTTATTTGGTTCCATTGTTAAAAACCACTTGATTTGAATTCGCTGAACTTTTAAAATTTCAATACTTTAATAAAACAAAATTTTACTTTTTTTTAATTTTATGCTTTGAAATTTTAATACAGTATTTATGACAGTCTGAATAATATTCAGTCCAAATTTTGTTAACTTTGGTAAAATATTAGTGTGTTTTTAAAGGTCACCTGAGTACTTTTGGGACAGCCTAAGTACTGTAAAATCCCGAGTATAAGCTGCAGCTAATAAAGGCAACACTTTTGAATTGCAGTTAATATGATGTGCAGATTATACAACTAAAAAAACAATTCAAATTGAAGATAAGATTATTTATTTATTTCAATTTTCAACATCACACTCCTCAAAACCATCACACTTTTCATTGTCAATAAAATTGAAATTTTCTACAAGTGAAATTCTACAAGGTCATGAAAAACTGCAATGTTTGGATCAGACTCGTTCACATTCATTTCATTTTCTTTAATTTCAAGAACATCGTCGTCTTCACCGAATGAAACACGAAAACCATTCAAAATGGTGGAAAGGTTAACCACTTCCCTAGAGGAGACAATCCATTCAAAAATGGTATTCCAGTCAGCTGCTTTCATATTTCCGGACTTAGTATGTTTGATGTTCTCATAAT
>MQRK01236834.1:0-16431 GCA_001938485.1 Girardia tigrina | reverse complement strand
TTAAGCTTTTGAAGAGTCACTTTTGAAATATGAGGTATAGCGTTATCATGAAGAAGGATGGGACTTTTTCGATTGACCAATCCCGGACAAAGGGTTTTCAATTTTTTATGCATTTCATCCATTTCATGACAGTACCTCTCCGCTGTTATTGTTTCACCTGGATTCAAGAAACTATAGTGGATGATTCCAGCATCACACCACCAAACTGTCACCATAACCTTACGGGGTGTTATGGAAAGTGTTTCGGTACTTCATCTTTGTCCAACCACTGTGCAGATCGACGTCGGTTATCATACAGGATCCATTTCTCATCACATGTAACAATACGATCAAGAAATGGATCGTTTTTATTGCGAAGATGATTAGCAGAACAAATTTCATAGCGTCGGTTCTTTTGATTTTCATTCAAATCATGTGGAATCCATTTATCAAGTTTCTTGATTTTTCCAAGTTGTTTAAAATGATCCAGGACTGTTGAATGACTAATGCTCAACCCTTCTGCAAGTTCTCTGATTGTTGTACGGAGATCTGTTTCCACCATTGTCATCAAATTGTCGTTGTTCACAGCAACTGGACGACCATGACCTTCTTCATCTTCAAGGTTTTCATCTCCATCAGAAAATTTTCGGAACCATCGTTGTACTGAGCGCTCAGAAGCTGTTCCCTTGCCAAATGCTTTATTGATATTGCGAGCCGTTTCTGCTGCTTTACGACCCAGTTTAAATTCGTACAAGAAAATTGCTCGAATTTTAATTTTTCCATTATTAATTTAGCACCGTAAATATTCTAAAAAGTAACAGCAATATGTTAATAATGGCTATATGAATATACAGCTAGGCATAAGATTTCAAATAATATCTAACACAAATGCATTTAAACTTATATACATATCAAAGTAGATAAACAAAGTATAAAGCTCAAAAACCGCCATTATTTTCGACCAACCTAATTTAAAAGCCAATTAAATTTTATTTGGTAAAACACCGATTTTAGTCAACCCAACCAACCACAATTAACACATTTTTCAACCTTCTTGATTTAACAGTTTCTTATTGAGTTTACATTTTCTATCTTGTTTAGATTTGTTGGTCTTCTTTCAACTTCTTTTAGAACTATTTTGTGTTTAGTCAGTTTCAATTCTGATTTCATATCTCTGTTTGACTGTTTTTTCATTATAATTCAGGATACCTTTTAATGAGCAATCAAGAAGTAGGTTTTCAAAATATATTATAATTAAAATCCTTCCTCCACCAGCCAAGAAATGATAAGAACCATGCTTTTTATAATTACGGAGTGGGAGGAATATTTGGAATGTTGATGTTTAGTTTGTCGATTTTGGATCGTGTCTCTCCTACTCAGATGAATGTTTCATATATTAATTCTTATCATCTGAAACTAATTTATTCAAATTTAGATTTAATATTAAAAATTTTAATTTATTATGATTGCAAATTTTAAATGTTTTTATTTATTTTAATTTGTAAATTATTAAATTAAATTAATATCTTTAAATGATAAATAGTAATTTTATTTTAACCAATAATATAATAATATAATAATTAGATGAATAATGGTTATCAGTTACACAATAGACACCAAATGATCATGAATATAATTAATTATCAAATCATTCGGTGACAATAAGTATCTTTCTGGCCAATTCAAAATAGGTGAACCGCAATTGTCACTCGAAATTTGTTGTACAAATGCTGATTTACCTGTTTAGTATGTTACTAAACATTAGTCGGGTGAACTCGCAATGTAAGTGGTTTAGGTGCCGGTAGTTTCATTTAAATTCATCGGCAATAGTGCCATATAATACGAATTTCCAGTTTCGGCTAAAGCAGAAAACCCAGCAAAATGAAGTGATCCGATTGGATGCGTCACAGAAAAACAATGCGGAAATCAGCTTGAATATTTTTCCAATTCAACTCAAATCATCGGACTTTGATAGACAGTAATACTTAGACATTGAATAGGAACGATTGAATTATATTATTTTGTGTATGATGTCACATCATGCTCTGTTGTTAGGCATTATCAATTAATTCTTTGACTTCTTTTTCAAAGTTGTACAATAAAGAACTAAGTTCGAGATCGCTGCCAGTATTATCAAAATTTCCAACATCGAAATGGCACATATCGCGATATCGTTCAAAAATCTGAATAACTGTAATTTGATGGTTGTTGATCGATATGATATGGTGGTATTTGCTTGCGAATGAATACCCATTATCACACGGGTCACTCAAAATATCGAGAATGTTGTAAAACATAAATCCACGATGTCAAAATTGATAAATTTGATGTAATCGTCATGTCATGACTGAATTGGCGAAGAAAATTCGGATAAATCCAACCATCAGATTGTTTATTGAATCTGTTTATTGTATTGTTTATTGTTTATTGTTTATTGTATTATTGAATCGATCGATAATAATAATGATTTTCATATTTATATTTTATTTATTTACACACACACACACACATATATATTAGTAGTAATAGTAGTTGGCTACTACCGAAACAAAATATCAAGTTTTTTACAGAACACATTTTAAAATTTTAACGCCAACAAAAATTTTAAATTTTAACAGAAAGTTTAAATGAAGATTAATGATCGAATTATTATTAAACGATGATAATAATAAAAATAATTGGTAAAAAAGATGTTAGTGGAAGTAGAAATGGAAAAGTCGTTCTAAAATGTCACTGACAAATTTATTGAATAAATGTGATAAAAAGTGATATTTATTTACATTCCATTTTGGGCGCTCCATCGATTGAGATTGCTATATTACGGGGAAATGATAAATATTTATCCTCATAAAAAGTAAATAAATTTATAGAAATCATTTTTATGTACATTTATGTATTTCCAGAAGTTTAAAATTCTGATACTTGCAAACAGAAATGATATTAATATTTTTGGGGGTTATTTGTTGATGTGAGGCACTGAATATGTACAAGACTGTTGGTTACCTCTATCTAACAAAAAATATAAAAAAATAAATTATATTAATGTTATAACTTAGAAATTGATCAACAATAAAGAACAAAAATTCGGAATTTGTTTGGGGGTTATTTTAAAAATGACGAAATTCGGAAGATTGTTATAAATTGTTAATATTAAATTTTGTATTCAATAAAATATTTCTTTTTAATTTTTATGTAAGAAATTATTTCGATTTAACATTAGATATTTAAATTTCCAAAATATATATTTGATATTGTTGCAATATATTTTTTTATTCCACATGTCAATGTTACAACCTTGTACGGAGGTACTTAAACATTTTAGCGATATATTTTCCTTATTTATACAATAAATAAATGCATTTTGTTGAAGAGACAACTTGTTGAAGTATTATTACTCAACTACTGTATTTTTCCGTGTATAAGACCCATCCCCTTATTTTTGGGTGTGCATTTTTCAAAAGTTCAAAAAAAATACTTTAATTCATTCCAGAAAATATATTAAATATTTTGTGTTTGAGAAAAATTTCAAATATTTACTAATTTTTGAAATTTCGCGTAAAATGTTCATTAAATTTTGACAAAAAAGGGGTTCTTATACACGGAAAAATACTGTAATTACTGTTTCCGTATAGTGTGCTAGTTGAGTGCTATGTGTGAATGGACCTGATGATGAGATGCTTTTCTCGAAACGCGTCACCCTATTTTTCTTCCTTGTATATATTTAACTTTGCCATGCACAGGTTTATGTTTTTTTAAAAACAATCTACATTATTAATTTCATTAAGAAAAAGCAGATTATAAAAATGTTCATTAACGTCCCAGGAAGTTAGCATTGTTAGCTAGTTGATCCTATTGATACCAGGGAAGTAAACGACACTCATGAATAAACTATGCATCATAGAAAAGATGTTTTCTATCATCTATTCGGATCACAAGTAGAGTTTTATATTTGATGAGATTTAGGGTTCATAAACAAGATGATGACTTATAATGCTGATATTTATTACCAACAATTAGAAAATTGATCGCACGGTAAACGACCAAGTATGCTCATAAAGTTCATCAAAGCGATTTACAATTTCGAAATTCTTTGTTCATTCGTAAAGAGAGTAATGCAAATAGAGGAACGAATGACAGTGGAGAATTCACAGAAGCAAAACATTTCATTATCAAAAGATTGTTATCAATTTTAGAAAATATTTTACAAATACCTTCTACAAACAAAAAGTGTAACATGATGTAATTAAAAAGTTCATCGCAAAAAGGTTTACCATATTTAAAAAAATTCATTTTTTTCTATAATTGATTAATAAAAATTTTTGAATTCGTTATTTGATTTTCTATCGGAATTTAGCGATTTTTATCGGTTTTATTTTTGGATTGTTGAGGAGGGACAACAATATTTATTTTTTATATTATAAACAAATAAACACCATTTAAAAATATATTTTGTGATAATATATTTCGACGGTTTAACCGTCATCATCAGATCACTGATTATGTTCTTTTTTATTGATTTTATATAAGAAATGAATGATTATACTAACACTTACGTATGTCTAATCGAATACTCTTAATAAATTAGTTGAGAGTGCTGTTTGAAATTTGATTTTAGGATCACATGATCTTATCAACAATGCTTCACATGACACTCTCTCCCAATAATTTTTAAAATGCTTGCACAAAATCTTAAAATCATTTATGCTCATATTACATTTACACGTTTTTTTATGCTCAGCAATATTACTCTTTCCACCTTTTTGACTGTGTTATTGGACTCGTTTGCAGAGATGACGGGTAGTCTCTCCGATGTATGTGGCATTGCACCCATTACATGTGTATTGATAAACAATGTCCGAACACAATCCTAAAGGAGTATGTGATTTATTGCAAAACATATTCTCAACTTTAAATGATTGAGAAATAATTTTTAAATTTAAAATATTATTTGTTGATTTCAAGATCGAATTCTTGACGTGTTTAAAACCCTCGGAGTAAGGTTAGCTTAGAGTATACCCAGGTGTAAAGCAGTTTTCAATGGTTAAACTATTAATTTGTTCATTTTTGATTTTTTCTTTTTCGATTATTTTATCTACAGTCTCACGAGTGAATTTGTCTATGATGGACTTAGAGTATCTGTTATTATTGAATAACTTTGTCAATGTATTTTGAAAACGTAGAAGAAAGAGACCAAGAACAGTATAAAAAACGTTTGATCATATTCCTTTTATATTTAAACTCACAAAAACTGTTTATGGAGGTGTACAAACCAGTATCAGTTTTCTTTCGATATATTTCAGTTTCATAATGATCATATTTCCTTTCATTTAACAAATCAAGGAATGTTAATTTTCCGTTTATTTCCTGTTCCACTGTAAATTCATTCATTTCTTATATAACAGCAATAAAAAAGAACATAATCAGTTATCTGATGATGACGGTTAAACCGTCGAAATATATTATCACGAAATCTATTTTAAAATGGCGTTTATTTGTTTATAATAAAAAATTGCCATCTTTTTTCAATTTGTTATATTATTAAACATTTTAAATTAGTCGTCTTTTCGACTTTATACATGTCTCCATGATGAATAGATGTGGTACTTCACGATATCTTTATAAATCCTCTAATTGCTTGCCACATTCCCTCATAATCAAAGTCCATATTATTTGCTATCACCCAATATTTTACGAATAGTATATTTTAATTATTTTTCCAATAGACAAAAGATCCTCAAATTTGCGAATGAAACGTTTCTACTATAACACAACCCAATTTTCTCTATTTCAATGGGAAAAATAAAATATTTATTAATAAGAATAGAGTAAACAAACGTGAATTTATTAAAACAGGAAGCATCATTGACTGAGGGCTCAACAGCCATAAGTTTACTTTAAAATTATTAATTAAATTGACTTTCGAAAAGTATTTCGAGAGAGAATTTGTAGGAAAATTCCTAGAGAAAATAATTGCCTAGTATCAGTTGTTATAGCGACTCACATAATACTTTACTTGGGAATATCCTCCTGCCGTGTTGGGACAACTGAAACTGTGTTCTCCTAGTCACGACTGGATTGGACTCCTTACAAATTGCGCTTCCAGCATTAGGAAAAAAATTAATTAAAAACATTAAAATTCAAAGATTTATTAATTAAATAATTCTTCAGTCTAAAGTATTTTCTGTCATCGTCAAAATTGTATTAAAACAGACCTCGAATGCTGGATCAGGATACTACAAAATTAATTAAAAATATGTTTTTGATTTATTAATAATAAAATAATAATTATAATATTGTATTAATGAAAATTTTAACATTACAATACTATTTCTCATTAACCCTTTTTTACGCTAAGCTTATTGTTAACGAAGAGGAAGGGTCCTAATCCTCCAAATTTTCTTTTCGACAGAAGAAGAAGTACATCGTGATATTTATATTTTTTTAAAATCATCGCTTGGAATCATGATATATCACTTTATATATGAGCTTGTATAAATGAAATAAAAATGAAATGCTTGAAAAAAATTCCAGTTTCATCCTTTGAGTAAAACGTCTGGGTCAATTTCTGTCTATTTTTCAACCATTTGTTTTCTTTGGGCTGGTACATCAACATTATTCATAGATTTAGCTTTTCTGAGGAGAAATTTCAATTTCAGAATAAATCAATTTTTGATTCTATAGATCAATCATTCGCAGGTCATTAACATTTAGTTTTTGTCCAAATTCCTTTGCTTTTGCAATGATAATTTCATCAGTCACTTAATTTTTTGAATCCATTCCATCATTAAATTTTAATGCAGAGAAAGACTTTTCGAAGATCGTCAGGAGCAAGGGTTTGAACTATCACAATCTTCCCATTTCTTTTTATTTTTTAAAATTCATAATAACGTAGAAATTTCACTTTTTTAATATCAATTCTCTTCTGATAATTTGACGCAATTCCCCCAGTGACAGTTTCTTCAAGTATTTTATGCAAGCCCGTATCATCACAATACCAATGGAATTAGAGAACGACAATTTAGAACGATTAGAGATGTTCTTAATATCAGAATAAAGGATGGAATGCATAGAGATTGGACGGAAGTATTGTCAGAAATAATATATGGAAGGAAATTAAGACATTGGTGGAAAAATAAAGAATATAAAAGAAAACAAATGGGAAAACAAGAAAAAGCTCCAGAAACGATAAGAATTTTTAAGGTTGGAGACCAGGTATTGATAAAGAGAGAAAATGCATCAAAAGAAGACGACCGATTTATTGGCCCTGCAATGATAATAAGACGGAGACATGAGAGAAGTTACGAATTTCAACTCGACAATGACAAAATACTAATAAGAAATGTAGAATGGCTAAGGCCATTTAAATCGAGGGGGATGTGAGGGATAATTTGGAATGTTGTAAGTTTGTTGTTTGTATGCTGTTTAGATTTGTGACTCTCCTACTCAGATGGGATTGATATGTTTATTGATTGATTATTTGAATCTAATATTAATTTTAAGTACTAATTAGTTAAAATTTTATAATTATGAATTTTAATATTATTTTTAGTAAACGATTTGAACTTATTAAATTTAATATATTTAAAAAATTACGCAATGTCTTTTTATCCAAGAAATTTTTTTTAGAAATTAAAAGTTAATATTAAAAAATTTCCCATCCATTGTTTTTTTAAATTTGAATACATAAACAAAAAACTATATCAATCAAAGAAAGATGACCTCTGAAGATTGTTGCGAAGAATCTGTTTGTGTTGTCAATAAATGTTTACATTCAATTTTGATGCTGTTAATATTTACGTTTCGCTGAATTATAATTTCTGTTTTTTCCTCGTCATATGGATACTTAATTTTAATAAATTAAAATTGTAAACGAGCTAAATATTTAAACAACATTAATCCGAAAATTTTAAATATTATTAGAAATTTAATTCAAAAGGAGATTTCCGATTGCGGATCATGAAATTTCAGATTAATGATTCAAATTTGTCGGGGAACATTCGAAAATTGACGAAATAAATAAATGTCTTTCGCACTATGAAGTTTTTGGATTATAGAAGTTCGGATTAATGAGGTTCGACTGTATCATTAGAGAGAAATTAACATAAAACTTTCTATTGATCGAATTAATAATTTCATCTTAAAAAAAAAAACTTAAAAATACTTAAAAGTTATTTCAATGATTATTATTAATTCGGTTTTCAAAATTTAATTTATAATTTAACAATATTAATAATTTCATTTTCTAATTATCTTGTGTTGTAATTTAATATGTAAATCATTCTCCAACATTTAATCATCACGAATATCCAAAATATCAAATTTCCACTTGGAAACACTTTTGCAAATACCAAATTACACATACAAAATTCAAGATAAAATTTTAACATAGTAAATTTCAAATATTGCTCGCAATGTATACGACAGCAATTGGTGAGCTGATTCCAGGGAACTTCCTGTTATGTTGTTCACAATATTCTGCCGAGGTCCTTCGGCGTCGTTTTCTTTTTTTAACTTTCATTCTTTGAGTTGTCCAACTATGTTTTAGTCGTCTAAAGACGGATGACCTTTACTTAAATATTAAAATAGTCTTAACTTTTAAAATTAAAATAAATTCTTCTTCTATCTAGATTCTACCATAAAACTAAAATTTACTTATAAAACCCAAAAGAAATTGTTTCTGTTCTAAAGAATTTCCTTTTTATTTGGAAAACAGATTTTATTTTTCCTTCAAACGCTATAAAAATCCTTCTTGGAGAACGATATTCAGGCTCCACAGTTTTTGTATCAATAAATTAATTAATGATTTAATATAATACAAAAGAAAAAATAAAAAACGGAATTACCAAAACTAAAAAATGTTAACAATCGTGAAGAACTTTGAAGAAGCACTCGAAATGTTTACTGCCTGATTTGGGAAATTATTTTTTTCGTTTTGCCCATTTAAGTACATTAAATAGGGAAACGAAAATTTAGTATTTTCGTTAAGAGATTGTACAAGACAATATGCAGTGACAAAGATAATATTTTTTCTAAAAAGTTATTTTTATTTTATTTTTAAAGAAGTTAGGCTTATGCAAATTTTTATTGTTACGTTTATGACTACAGTATAGTAAGATGGAAATTATAGGTGATGAGGACGTCAAAGCTCGTAACCTCAGAACATTGAGTAATTTCCACGTGTACCTAGATGGTTAAGGTACACAAAAGACTGTGTCCATTTGAGCTTTGGTTTATTGGGCCATGCTCTATGACGTCGAAGTAGTGCCTTCCTGAAATCCTAAAAAAAACTAACACCTTAGAATTAAAATTTATTTTTTTATTGTACATTAAATAATTCCATATAATATTAAAAAAATATTTTTAATGTAAATGAAAAGATTTTTCTTTTCATCTTTACAAAGGAAAATAAATGAAATTTTATCAATATGTTATTAATGATTATTATATTATTGAAATAAATAATATTATTTTTTAATATAGGATAAAATGAAAAGGGGGAGCACAAATCTGAATGGGTTAATCAATAATTGAACGGGAAATGTGAAGAGTGACATTTAATCAATTAATTTGATCGGTTCATCACCTGTTCCCGATTCTGTCACTGCATCATTAATAATAATAACTGATTAATTATTATTATTAATTATAGTGATTAATTATTATAGTGATAGTAATAGTACTATATTACCAAATATTTGTGTAATGTATTTTTTAAATTTTAAAAAAATATTATTATTGTTGTGTCCTCTCCGTTCCAGTCCCTGTAGGGGGTCATACTTTCAGTTATCGCTCCTATATGGTGCATTCAGAAGGAAGAAACATTAATTATAAAAAATTATTATCATTTTTATATATTATTATTATTAAATTATTATTTTGAATTATCTATGACGTAGTAGTCAATGGCCGCAGTTGGGTACGTCGGATCTCGTACGATCTCTGAAGTCAAGCAACCTTATTTGGGTGACCAATAGGAAAATCGCGGGGCCATTGACTAGTGGTCAAGTTAGGCAATCTGTCTGCTACAGGTACCATGTAAACCTGTAGGCGACCTAACCGGCTGCCTCGCCCAGAGCAATATGGATGAAGAGGTGTGCCGACACCTAGCAGGATGAAAAACAAAACCTTGCAAAGGGTGGATGATCTTTTTGGAGCCAACGGCCATCCATACCTGGAGAGGAGATAGGCGTCACCACGTTCCTTGCCTACTGAGACATTCAAATATATATGAAAACCCATGAAACCATATGCTTGTGCATAATTGAGTGCACCCACGGCCCAAAAAAATAACGTTATTGATTAAGGATACTAATAAATAAATTTAAAAATAAAAAGAATAAATACCATATTATTTTCTCTATCTGCAAACCTTTATCCGGTACTTAATATTGCGGAAACGAGCCTTGATTTTTTGTTCAATCACAAATCAGGGTAAATTGATTATTGCGCTTTCTATCCGAACGCTACAAAATCTGATTATATTTTCGGAGCTCGTAGAATTATAAAAAAATGACAGAACAATTCTTACAGTTAATATTCCACAAACGATTATATTGATTGCATAGAGACCGTTTCCATATTTTGTGCTGATTAACTGAGAAAGAACTTTATTGCTTGGCGATTGTCGTCAGATATGTGATTCATAGTTATCTATCATCTTGTTGTGGTTCAAACTTGTGAGGCACTTCTTCTATCTTGTATTATCTTGTCATTTGTATTTATTATAATTCGTTATAGAAAACTATTTACATTATTTTTATATTATTCGGCACTTTTTATTATCAGTTTAACTAAACTTTATCAACCAATACTCGTCGGTAACCTAAGTTAAACAATTATTATTGTTAGGAACGACATTGGTCGTAGACATTTCTCCTGTTTCTTCGAATATTTATATAACAAAAAAATACGACTGCATTAAAATAATTTATTAAATTACAATTTTTGCATTTTCACGCAATATTCCTGTTTATTTAAACAACTGTTTTTATTTGAGGATAATTTTAGTATTTCTATTTTTAACCGTTTATTATAAATATAGAAATGGATATAGATATAAATATTTATTAATACTAATAATTATTTAAATATTGAGAATTAAAATATCTTATAAATTATACTTATAATTCTTACAATTATTGTGATCGTAATAATAGTTATAATAATAATAATATTTCTTAGTTATAAAGGTGTTAGGAATAAAACTAATGCACTTCACAAAAATTCTGTTATTGCCTAAATATTTCGTGCTTTACATATTAAACAAAATATCATTTGGTAAATGTTATTTTAAATACAGTATAAATAATAAATATTAATTTTGTTTTCTTAATGATTGTAAATATTAATTGAGATATTATAAGATAAATATAAAATAATATAAATAATCATAATTAAAACAAGTTTATATTTGCAGGCGATCTGTTACCGGCAGACGGGTTCATCATTCAGAGTAATGATCTCAAATTAGATGAAAGTTCTCTAACTGGAGAATCAGATTTCGTGAAGAAGGGAGAACACATTGATCCAGTTGTTCTTTCCGGTGAGTACTTTCAATACTTCTTTTATTACTGTTCTGAGGTTAGGTAAAGGTTTTATAATTAGTTAATATTAACATTAGATAAAAAAATTTTTTTTTGAAATTTCTTTAAACATGCATTATTTGAAAAAATTAAAATATAATTTCTCTAAAATATTTCTAACGAAACATTGCGTACAAGAAAGTATGAAACAAGGTACCACCAAACGATCCATCCAAATTTTTACGTTGCCAGTGATGCTGACTTGGTCTTCAAAATATTTTATTGTATATAAATACATTAACTTATACATATATTTTTATATTTATACTTTTCAGATCACTTCCTTCTGGGAAAACACACATTTAACAGCTGTCACCAGACGTATGATCATATATGTGTATATAAAAGTGTATATAATAAAAATAATTATTTTAAAATTATATTAATGGAAATACAGAAATTTGATATTTCCATAGAAGTTTAAACATAAATTTAAAATTTGAATCAATATTAATTAATCATTGATGGTTAATATATTTGCGACTCGAGTCAAACAAAAACCAGTTCTGATGAATATAATTCTCAATCTACCTCAAGCAAGCAACACAAAAAGTCAAACAAATTCATCAAAATCGGTTACATCACCATTAAGTCATACGACTGTAATATTTCTAATAGTTATGAATTCTGAACCGCGAAACATTACTATCAATGTTTAATCGAATACAATTCGTTGCAGGAGATTTCACAAAAAAACTCGTTTTACCTACATCGAGTCCGAATAAATTCCGTGTAAAATATTTCAAATGAAACTTTTTCATTGATGAAGAACATTCCTCAACCATTGTTTTTTTCATATAAATTATATATCTAACTAATATTTCTTATTTTTATTTATTTATTCTTTTAATTATTTATATACTGTCGATATATATTCTAGTAATAACGATATTCGTAAATAACGTGAAATAGTGCGTATTATAATTGGTTATTTGATATCCACACTGATAACGTGTATAATTTATATACCTGTGGTGCTCCGGTCAATCGACCGAAATAAAAAACGGATTTTTGGTGTTTTAATATATTAAAGAAATTATGAAAAACTAACAATTTTGAATTCATTAAATTTAATATATTTTATTCTCATTTCTTAAAAACACCAAAGCAATTTTCTTTTTTTAATTCGGTTCTTATTTCCCGTGCATCACTGCGAAATGTCTGGCAATGATATCGGTGATTGGTATTGATCGATTCGAATGGTTATTTCACGGAAAGCATGATCACAAAAATAACGATCTCCACCCCTCGGATTCGACCGGTCGAACCACACATCCCGCCACCTTACATATCTTGGTGCATATGGATCGCGGATTGACGAGTCGACGAGATCATCCGCCTCATCGAGTTGATCCGGTGGTCACTGGGTCGGTAACGCGGTACGGAAAGCCACAGCTTTACATATTGATGTTCCGACCGGTGGCAATGGGGCTCGACCGGCTCATAGCACCCACTCAACCGACAGTTCGATTTCCTCGCCCATCAACTTCCAGCACAATTAAGAGGTGCTATCCGTCGCCACTCAGCCCGGCAGCCGGGACTTCAATAGCAAATACAGTTAAATTTCAATCACTAGAAGATTAAGAAAAGATTTAAGGAAGAAGTAAAAAGAAGATTGAAAAAACTTCAAATTTTCGTGAAGGTTAATGATCGAAGTCAGACCAAAAATTACCATTCCAAAAACGAATTTGAGCTTCATTTAAACATTGCTTCGTGCCAAAGAAGAGAAAATTCGGTCTTAATCTAATGAAAACTGTTTTTATTATTTTTGTAATAATTTGATTGTTATTATTTTTATATATTGAGTTGGGAAAATGTTTCATTATTTATGTATTAAAATATTTAAGAAATTAATATTTAATGTTTGTAATAATGAGCGTCTGTCTGACTAGGTTCATGGTCGATATTTTACATGGGAATGTGAATAAGAATGCTTTAATAATGTACTTAAAGAAAAAGATTATTTTGAATACCGAAAATAAGTTTGAGCAATTAATTCCGAAATATTAACATAAGAATTACCCGGCCCAGTCCTTTGACCCTTAAGTTGATTTTCATTTAATTAATGCACAAACACAATTTATTCTTTTGTGGTAATTTCTACTACTTTTGCGACCATTTCTTATAGTCATTCATTTTCCAATAAATAACCAGTTATTCTATTGTTACCATTCATTCTTAAAACAAAGTTTGTTTAGTAAATAACTCGTTGACAATTAACTTTTATATTTCAGTTCAAAACTTGTTTCTAATTTGAATTTTCTAATAATGCTTTTTTTCAGAAATTGTATTTAATTCAAAATTCTTTCACAACAAAATTCGCCAAGTCATGTTCACACAAAATGTCTTTACAATCAACAATTTCAATTAAAATTCTCGCCACGAAATGTCATTCATAAAAATTATTCAAGTCAGTAAAACAAATTTCATAACTTTCAAAATAATTAAAACTAAAAATATCTTTTCATTATAATATATCAATTTTATTTATTAAAAGAACCTCAAGGTCATTTTAATATCTTATTTATTAAGCCATTTTTTTACAATAATAATCATTTTTATTTAAAAAAATACAAATTCCAAATTTTTTTTTTAAAACATTTTCATTCGATTTATCAAATTCTTTGTTGATTTAGAGAAATTGTCACAATAAATTGATCCTATTGAAATAGATATTTGATTGAAAAACAATTCGTTTGATTGAATATCATCCAATTTACTCTCTTACTTTATACATATTTAGCCAAGGTCAAACAAATCTCTCAAATAATATTTTACTAAAGTGTATGGAATTCAATATTTTCCTTTCTTTCTCATTAGACATGTTTACAATTATTATTCGTACTAAAGTAGTAATGGAAGAGAACTTATCAGTAGTATAATTTAAGATTACTAAAATACTCAATGACGCCTTCCTTTGAATCATGCAAGTTTTTCCGAGAAGAAATTCTTAAGCTCATTACATGTCAGGAATATGCGGTGTGTAATTGTTTTTGTAGTGTTTGCATGTTTAAATGTTGTATGTTGATTTGGGATTGTGCCTCTCCTAATCAGATGGATTATCAATATTTAATTTCTTATAATCTGAAACTAATTTATTTAAATTTAGATTTAATATTCGAATTTTTAATTTTTATTATTGCGACTTTTTAATAGTTTTTTAATAGTTTTTTTAAAAGAGTAAATTTGAGAGTAAACGAATTGCTTTTCAATCAAATATCTATTGATTTTATTTTTGTAAATTTTTAAATAATTAAAATCAAATTAATGTTTAAAAATGGTTATAAAAATATTTTATCTTAGCCAATAAAATTTAAATTAAATATTTTTAAATAAAATAATTTTCTCAAGAATAGTTCAGATTATAATGAGAGATATTGAAAATTGATTGATGGATCTAAGTGAAAGCAATCATAAAGATGATAAACAATGTGAATGTAATAAAGATTCTGTCAAATGTGTGAGTTCTCTTAACAGTACATATATGCATCCAAATCTTAATTAAAGATAAGACTTCAGTTTGTTTGACCTAATTGTTTCCTTGGACAGAAAGACATCCTAAATGACCGAGTTAGAAGATTCCATGAAACTAGGATACGAGAGTAAACTTTTTGATAAAACGGACATTGACTGTCTAAGTAGAGTTTATGCCACTTTCATTATTATCAGATTCAATACTCATAATTCAACGCTAAAATTTTTTTATAACAACAATTCACATATTTAAACAATTTTTTTGTTAATTCAATTTTCTCACCAAAAATTAATCTATTAAAATTTTTTTCAATTCAATTTTTAAAACTTTAAATTTTTAAAATAATTTTTTACATTTAAACTAAAAGTTTACTTTAAAATTTATTTAAAATTGTTTCATAATTTCTATTAAAATATATCAATTGTTATGACTGTAAAAATATTTTTATTTGTAAATAAGTATTTAATTTTTAATTTTAAAATATTTAATAAACATATTAACATAAAAACATTTTTATTTTTAATTTTAAACTTTTGTGTTTATTTCCTATTTTCTAAACTTTTAAATGTATAACCCGCACTTAAATAAAGTCAGTTTAATTTCTACCTATTAATGTACTATTAATGTACTTTTAATATAATTACATTGTAATAATAATTTAAATAAAATCTAATAGTTTTGAAAATGTTGTTTTAATATTATAAATATTATGGATTTGAAACCAAACAAAAATGCCACCGAAACGTTAGTCTTATACCACCGAATTTAAATTAAAAGTAGTCAAATATGCTGAAGAAAATGGCAACAGAAGTGCGAGTCGTGAATATTCTGTGGATGAAAGTATTGTCCGAGATTGGAGAAAAAATAAGAATGTCTTAAATGTAATGCCGCGAGGAAAACGTGCCCGTAGATGAAGTCCTCCATATTGGCCAGAATTAGAGTCAGAATTAAAACAATTGGTTATAAACACACGCGAAGAGAAAAGGAAAGTTTCAACAGTTGATATTCGATTGATGGCACGCAAAATAGCAATCGAAAGAGGTATTGACGGCTTTAGAGGCGGAATCAATTGGTGCTATCGTTTTATGAAAAGAAATCAATTGTCCGTGCGTGCAGTTACGTCTGTTGGTCAGTCACTACCCACTGGTTGGGAAGAAAAAGTCGCTTTATTTCGAGACTATGTCTCTAAACGTAAAGAAAATGTTGACTTATCTCAATTTGGTACCTGTTAGTTTTGACATGCCTGACACGAGAACAGTTGATGTAAGACGAAAAAAGGATATCATATTAACTACAACTGGATCAGAAAAAACCAATTTTACAGTAGTTTTATGTTGTACTGCTGATGGAGCTAAGTGTGAGCCAATGGTAATATTCAAACGGAAAACAATGCCA